>JAOWLH010000108.1:17500-20000 GCA_027405865.1 Salix purpurea | reverse complement strand
AGGCGTG
Source organism: Salix purpurea (assembly GCA_027405865.1). Classification (NCBI taxonomy): domain Eukaryota; kingdom Viridiplantae; phylum Streptophyta; class Magnoliopsida; order Malpighiales; family Salicaceae; genus Salix; species Salix purpurea. The sequence goes on along the minus strand of JAOWLH010000108.1, from coordinate 19,993 downwards.
CCAGCCCCCAGCGCGGGCCAGGCGTGCAGCCCCCCGCGCGGGCCAGGCGTGCCAGCCCCCCGCGCTCGCAAGGCGTGCCAGCCCCCCGCGCGGGCCAGGCGTGCAAGCCCCCCGCGCGGGCCAGGCGTGCCAGCCCCCCGCGCGGGCAGGCGTGCCAGCCCCCCGCGCGCAGGGCGTGCCAGCCCCGCGCGCGCTGGGCGTGCCGGCCCCCCGCGCGGGCAGGCGTGCCAGCCCCCCGCGCGCGCAGGCGTGCCAGCCCCCAGCGCGGGCCAGGCGTGCAGCCCCCCGCGCGGGCCAGGCGTGCCAGCCCCCCGCGCTCGCAAGGCGTGCCAGCCCCCCGCGCGGGCCAGGCGTGCAAGCCCCCCGCGCGGGCCAGGCGTGCCAGCCCCCCGCGCGGGCAGGCGTGCCAGCCCCCCGCGCGCAGGGCGTGCCAGCCCCCCGCGCGGGCCAGGCGTGCCAGCCCCCCGCGCTCGCAAGGCGTGCCAGCCCCCCGCGCGGGCCAGGCGTGCCAGCCCCCCGCGCGGGGCAGGCGTGCCAGCCCCCCGCGCGGGCAGGCGTGCCAGCCCCCCGCGCGCAGGGCGTGCCAGCCCCCCGCGCGGGCCAGGCGTGCCAGCCCCCCGCGCGCGCAGGCGTGCCAGCCCCCCGCCCCGGCCAGGCGTGCCAGCCCCCCGCGCGGGGCAGGCGTGTCAGCCCCCCGCGCGGGCCAGGCGTGCCAGCCCTCCGCGCGCGCAGGCGTGCCAGCCCCCCGCGCGGGCCAGGCGTGCCAGCCCCCCGCGCGGGCCAGGCGTGCCAGCCCCCCGCGCGCGCAGGCGTGCCAGCCCCCCGCGCGGGCCAGGCGTGCCAGCCCCCCGCGCGGGCCAGGCTTGCCAGCCCCCCGCGCGGGCCAGGCGTGCCAGCCCCCCGCGCGGGCCAGGCGTGCCAGCCCCCCGCGCGCGCAAGGCGTTCCAGCCCCCCGCGCGGGCCAGGCGTTCCAGCCCCCGCGCGATAGAGGCTAGGCGGGGCTGGTGCCAGCCCGATGCCCCCCGCGCAGCAGCCGAGCTGCTGTTTTTCCCGCATTTTTCCATGATAATGGAAATATTTATACAGGTTATCAGTCCAGTAAAATCCATCATATTTTTGTGAGGCTTCCCACAAAATTTGGGGTCATTCCTAGCTGGTTCCTATTTTTTATGAATTTCTGGATTTTTAATGGTTGGAAAATATAAATAAATACTTCCGGATTTTTAAAAATTCTGAAACAAATATTACAGTTAGATTGGATATTTCCAAACCTCTGTGCAAAATTTCAGCTTCAAATAATTTTTTTTGAAGGTTTTAGAGGGGGGGGGGCAGCTGGGACCTAGTAGTGTCTCCCTCTGCTAGAGCTCCAATGACACTTATTGCTCTTTAGGGGGGTGCCCCCTGCCTGGTCTTTGGGCGGGCCAGGTGGCAGGTGCCCACGGGCCTGCCAGGGGTGTGGGGCTGCTGTGCAGGGGGGAATAAGTGGGGGGAGTGGATGGCCCGATATTTAGCCCCGGTATCGAAGACCCGATTTCCGGCCGGCGAAGACCCGATTTCCGGCCGGCGAAGACCCGACTCCGGCCACCGTCGCCGGGACGCCCGAAAAGTTGCCGGGCGTGCTGGGGCACGTGGCCCGATATGTGGCCCCGGTATCGAAGACCCGATTTCCGGCCGGCGAAGACCCGATTTCCGGCCGGCGAAGACCCGACTCCGGCCACCGTAGCCGGGACGCCCGGAAAGTTGCCGGGCGTGCTGGGGCACGTGGCCCGATGTGTTGCTGTTATCGATGACCCGTTTTCCGGCCAGCGGAGACCCGTTTCGGGCCGCCGAAGACCCGTTTCCGGCCACCGCCTCCGGGCCGCCTGCCAGGCTGTCGGGCGCGCTGGGGCTGCTTCTCCGAGGCGAGGGCGTGGCATTCATTTGCCGAGCTCGTGCTGAGGTGCGGCAGCCCCAGCGCGCCCCACATCGTGGCTGGCGTCCCCGGCGCAGTGGCAGCTGCTTGAGCTTGCAAGCTGGAGGCCCGGCTGACGTGCCGGACGTGGAGCGCCATCATCGTGGATCGCGGCTGGGCTGTAGCCGGCGTGGGCGTGGCATTAAATTGCCGGGCTCGCGCCCCTGCGTCGGCCCTCCCCGTGATCCCTGACCTCATGGCGTGAAGTGCCTGCTGCCGAGTCCTGGCCTGCGGTTTCCGAGCTGAGGCACCCCTGGTGTGCATCTGTCCCGTTTTCGTCCACTGCTCCGTGATGCCCACAGGCTGTCGGGCTCGCTGGGGCTGCCTCTCCGAGGGGTGTGCCTGGCATTCATTTGCCAAGCTCGCGCCAAGGTGCTGGCAGCCCCAGCGCGCCTGTTAGCATGGGGGTCGTCCCGGCAGCAGTGCCCCCTGCTTCTGCTCGCAATGCGGAGGCCTGGCTGACGTGCCAGGCGCGGAGTGCCATGGTCGGGGATCGCGTGGAGGGCTGTAGCCGGCGTGGGCGTGGCATTAAATTGCCGGGC
>JAOWLH010000107.1:67500-78073 GCA_027405865.1 Salix purpurea | reverse complement strand
CCCTAAACCCTAAACCCTAAACCCTAAACCCTAAACCCTAAACCCTAAACCCTAAACCCTAAACCCTAAACCCTAAACCCTAAACCCTAAACCCTAAACCCTAAACCCTAAACCCTAAACCCTAAACCCTAAACCCTAAACCCTAAACCCTAAACCCTAAACCCTAAACCCTAAACCCTAAACCCTAAACCCTAAACCCTAAACCCTAAACCCTAAACCCTAAACCCTAAACCCTAAACCCTAAACCCTAAACCCTAAACCCTAAACCCTAAACCCTAAACCCTAAACCCTAAACCCTAAACCCTAAACCCTAAACCCTAAACCCTAAACCCTAAACCCTAAACCCTAAACCCTAAACCCTAAACCCTAAACCCTAAACCCTAAACCCTAAACCCTAAACCCTAAACCCTAAACCCATAAACCCTAAACCCTAAACCCTAAACCCTAAACCCTAAACCCTAAACCCTAAACCCTAAACCCTAAACCCTAAACCCTAAACCCTAAACCCTAAACCCTAAACCCTAAACCCTAAACCCTAAACCCTAAACCCTAAACCCTAAACCCTAAACCCTAAACCCTAAACCCTAAACCCTAAACCCTAAACCCTAAACCCTAAACCCTAAACCCTAAACCCTAAACCCTAAACCCTAAACCCTAAACCCTAAACCCTAAACCCTAAACCCTAAACCCTAAACCCTAAACCCTAAACCCTAAACCCTAAACCCTAAACCCTAAACCCTAAACCCTAAACCCTAAACCCTAAACCCTAAACCCTAAACCCTAAACCCTAAACCCTAAACCCTAAACCCTAAACCCTAAACCCTAAACCCTAAACCCTAAACCCTAAACCCTAAACCCTAAACCCTAAACCCTAAACCCTAAACCCTAAACCCTAAACCCTAAACCCTAAACCCTAAACCCTAAACCCTAAACCCTAAACCCTAAACCCTAAACCCTAAACCCTAAACCCTAAACCCTAAACCCTAAACCCTAAACCCTAAACCCTAAACCCTAAACCCTAAACCCTAAACCCTAAACCCTAAACCCTAAACCCTAAACCCTAAACCCTAAACCCTAAACCCTAAACCCTAAACCCTAAACCCTAAACCCTAAACCCTAAACCCTAAACCCTAAACCCTAAACCCTAAACCCTAAACCCTAAACCCTAAACCCTAAACCCTAAACCCTAAACCCTAAACCCTAAACCCTAAACCCTAAACCCTAAACCCTAAACCCTAAACCCTAAACCCTAAACCCTAAACCCTAAACCCTAAACCCTAAACCCTAAACCCTAAACCCTAAACCCTAAACCCTAAACCCTAAACCCTAAACCCTAAACCCTAAACCCTAAACCCTAAACCCTAAACCCTAAACCCTAAACCCTAAACCCTAAACCCTAAACCCTAAACCCTAAACCCTAAACCCTAAACCCTAAACCCTAAACCCTAAACCCTAAACCCTAAACCCTAAACCCTAAACCCTAAACCCTAAACCCTAAACCCTAAACCCTAAACCCTAAACCCTAAACCCTAAACCCTAAACCCTAAACCCTAAACCCTAAACCCTAAACCCTAAACCCTAAACCCTAAACCCTAAACCCTAAACCCTAAACCCTAAACCCTAAACCCTAAACCCTAAACCCTAAACCCTAAACCCTAAACCCTAAACCCTAAACCCTAAACCCTAAACCCTAAACCCTAAACCCTAAACCCTAAACCCTAAACCCTAAACCCTAAACCCTAAACCCTAAACCCTAAACCCTAAACCCTAAACCCTAAACCCTAAACCCTAAACCCTAAACCCTAAACCCTAAACCCTAAACCCTAAACCCTAAACCCTAAACCCTAAACCCTAAACCCTAAACCCTAAACCCTAAACCCTAAACCCTAAACCCTAAACCCTAAACCCTAAACCCTAAACCCTAAACCCTAAACCCTAAACCCTAAACCCTAAACCCTAAACCCTAAACCCTAAACCCTAAACCCTAAACCCTAAACCCTAAACCCTAAACCCTAAACCCTAAACCCTAAACCCTAAACCCTAAACCCTAAACCCTAAACCCTAAACCCTAAACCCTAAACCCTAAACCCTAAACCCTAAACCCTAAACCCTAAACCCTAAACCCTAAACCCTAAACCCTAAACCCTAAACCCTAAACCCTAAACCCTAAACCCTAAACCCTAAACCCTAAACCCTAAACCCTAAACCCTAAACCCTAAACCCTAAACCCTAAACCCTAAACCCTAAACCCTAAACCCTAAACCCTAAACCCTAAACCCTAAACCCTAAACCCTAAACCCTAAACCCTAAACCCTAAACCCTAAACCCTAAACCCTAAACCCTAAACCCTAAACCCTAAACCCTAAACCCTAAACCCTAAACCCTAAACCCTAAACCCTAAACCCTAAACCCTAAACCCTAAACCCTAAACCCTAAACCCTAAACCCTAAACCCTAAACCCTAAACCCTAAACCCTAAACCCTAAACCCTAAACCCTAAACCCTAAACCCTAAACCCTAAACCCTAAACCCTAAACCCTAAACCCTAAACCCTAAACCCTAAACCCTAAACCCTAAACCCTAAACCCTAAACCCTAAACCCTAAACCCTAAACCCTAAACCCTAAACCCTAAACCCTAAACCCTAAACCCTAAACCCTAAACCCTAAACCCTAAACCCTAAACCCTAAACCCTAAACCCTAAACCCTAAACCCTAAACCCTAAACCCTAAACCCTAAACCCTAAACCCTAAACCCTAAACCCTAAACCCTAAACCCTAAACCCTAAACCCTAAACCCTAAACCCTAAACCCTAAACCCTAAACCCTAAACCCTAAACCCTAAACCCTAAACCCTAAACCCTAAACCCTAAACCCTAAACCCTAAACCCTAAACCCTAAACCCTAAACCCTAAACCCTAAACCCTAAACCCTAAACCCTAAACCCTAAACCCTAAACCCTAAACCCTAAACCCTAAACCCTAAACCCTAAACCCTAAACCCTAAACCCTAAACCCTAAACCCTAAACCCTAAACCCTAAACCCTAAACCCTAAACCCTAAACCCTAAACCCTAAACCCTAAACCCTAAACCCTAAACCCTAAACCCTAAACCCTAAACCCTAAACCCTAAACCCTAAACCCTAAACCCTAAACCCTAAACCCTAAACCCTAAACCCTAAACCCTAAACCCTAAACCCTAAACCCTAAACCCTAAACCCTAAACCCTAAACCCTAAACCCTAAACCCTAAACCCTAAACCCTAAACCCTAAACCCTAAACCCTAAACCCTAAACCCTAAACCCTAAACCCTAAACCCTAAACCCTAAACCCTAAACCCTAAACCCTAAACCCTAAACCCTAAACCCTAAACCCTAAACCCTAAACCCTAAACCCTAAACCCTAAACCCTAAACCCTAAACCCTAAACCCTAAACCCTAAACCCTAAACCCTAAACCCTAAACCCTAAACCCTAAACCCTAAACCCTAAACCCTAAACCCTAAACCCTAAACCCTAAACCCTAAACCCTAAACCCTAAACCCTAAACCCTAAACCCTAAACCCTAAACCCTAAACCCTAAACCCTAAACCCTAAACCCTAAACCCTAAACCCTAAACCCTAAACCCTAAACCCTAAACCCTAAACCCTAAACCCTAAACCCTAAACCCTAAACCCTAAACCCTAAACCCTAAACCCTAAACCCTAAACCCTAAACCCTAAACCCTAAACCCTAAACCCTAAACCCTAAACCCTAAACCCTAAACCCTAAACCCTAAACCCTAAACCCTAAACCCTAAACCCTAAACCCTAAACCCTAAACCCTAAACCCTAAACCCTAAACCCTAAACCCTAAACCCTAAACCCTAAACCCTAAACCCTAAACCCTAAACCCTAAACCCTAAACCCTAAACCCTAAACCCTAAACCCTAAACCCTAAACCCTAAACCCTAAACCCTAAACCCTAAACCCTAAACCCTAAACCCTAAACCCTAAACCCTAAACCCTAAACCCTAAACCCTAAACCCTAAACCCTAAACCCTAAACCCTAAACCCTAAACCCTAAACCCTAAACCCTAAACCCTAAACCCTAAACCCTAAACCCTAAACCCTAAACCCTAAACCCTAAACCCTAAACCCTAAACCCTAAACCCTAAACCCTAAACCCTAAACCCTAAACCCTAAACCCTAAACCCTAAACCCTAAACCCTAAACCCTAAACCCTAAACCCTAAACCCTAAACCCTAAACCCTAAACCCTAAACCCTAAACCCTAAACCCTAAACCCTAAACCCTAAACCCTAAACCCTAAACCCTAAACCCTAAACCCTAAACCCTAAACCCTAAACCCTAAACCCTAAACCCTAAACCCTAAACCCTAAACCCTAAACCCTAAACCCTAAACCCTAAACCCTAAACCCTAAACCCTAAACCCTAAACCCTAAACCCTAAACCCTAAACCCTAAACCCTAAACCCTAAACCCTAAACCCTAAACCCTAAACCCTAAACCCTAAACCCTAAACCCTAAACCCTAAACCCTAAACCCTAAACCCTAAACCCTAAACCCTAAACCCTAAACCCTAAACCCTAAACCCTAAACCCTAAACCCTAAACCCTAAACCCTAAACCCTAAACCCTAAACCCTAAACCCTAAACCCTAAACCCTAAACCCTAAACCCTAAACCCTAAACCCTAAACCCTAAACCCTAAACCCTAAACCCTAAACCCTAAACCCTAAACCCTAAACCCTAAACCCTAAACCCTAAACCCTAAACCCTAAACCCTAAACCCTAAACCCTAAACCCTAAACCCTAAACCCTAAACCCTAAACCCTAAACCCTAAACCCTAAACCCTAAACCCTAAACCCTAAACCCTAAACCCTAAACCCTAAACCCTAAACCCTAAACCCTAAACCCTAAACCCTAAACCCTAAACCCTAAACCCTAAACCCTAAACCCTAAACCCTAAACCCTAAACCCTAAACCCTAAACCCTAAACCCTAAACCCTAAACCCTAAACCCTAAACCCTAAACCCTAAACCCTAAACCCTAAACCCTAAACCCTAAACCCTAAACCCTAAACCCTAAACCCTAAACCCTAAACCCTAAACCCTAAACCCTAAACCCTAAACCCTAAACCCTAAACCCTAAACCCTAAACCCTAAACCCTAAACCCTAAACCCTAAACCCTAAACCCTAAACCCTAAACCCTAAACCCTAAACCCTAAACCCTAAACCCTAAACCCTAAACCCTAAACCCTAAACCCTAAACCCTAAACCCTAAACCCTAAACCCTAAACCCTAAACCCTAAACCCTAAACCCTAAACCCTAAACCCTAAACCCTAAACCCTAAACCCTAAACCCTAAACCCTAAACCCTAAACCCTAAACCCTAAACCCTAAACCCTAAACCCTAAACCCTAAACCCTAAACCCTAAACCCTAAACCCTAAACCCTAAACCCTAAACCCTAAACCCTAAACCCTAAACCCTAAACCCTAAACCCTAAACCCTAAACCCTAAACCCTAAACCCTAAACCCTAAACCCTAAACCCTAAACCCTAAACCCTAAACCCTAAACCCTAAACCCTAAACCCTAAACCCTAAACCCTAAACCCTAAACCCTAAACCCTAAACCCTAAACCCTAAACCCTAAACCCTAAACCCTAAACCCTAAACCCTAAACCCTAAACCCTAAACCCTAAACCCTAAACCCTAAACCCTAAACCCTAAACCCTAAACCCTAAACCCTAAACCCTAAACCCTAAACCCTAAACCCTAAACCCTAAACCCTAAACCCTAAACCCTAAACCCTAAACCCTAAACCCTAAACCCTAAACCCTAAACCCTAAACCCTAAACCCTAAACCCTAAACCCTAAACCCTAAACCCTAAACCCTAAACCCTAAACCCTAAACCCTAAACCCTAAACCCTAAACCCTAAACCCTAAACCCTAAACCCTAAACCCTAAACCCTAAACCCTAAACCCTAAACCCTAAACCCTAAACCCTAAACCCTAAACCCTAAACCCTAAACCCTAAACCCTAAACCCTAAACCCTAAACCCTAAACCCTAAACCCTAAACCCTAAACCCTAAACCCTAAACCCTAAACCCTAAACCCTAAACCCTAAACCCTAAACCCTAAACCCTAAACCCTAAACCCTAAACCCTAAACCCTAAACCCTAAACCCTAAACCCTAAACCCTAAACCCTAAACCCTAAACCCTAAACCCTAAACCCTAAACCCTAAACCCTAAACCCTAAACCCTAAACCCTAAACCCTAAACCCTAAACCCTAAACCCTAAACCCTAAACCCTAAACCCTAAACCCTAAACCCTAAACCCTAAACCCTAAACCCTAAACCCTAAACCCTAAACCCTAAACCCTAAACCCTAAACCCTAAACCCTAAACCCTAAACCCTAAACCCTAAACCCTAAACCCTAAACCCTAAACCCTAAACCCTAAACCCTAAACCCTAAACCCTAAACCCTAAACCCTAAACCCTAAACCCTAAACCCTAAACCCTAAACCCTAAACCCTAAACCCTAAACCCTAAACCCTAAACCCTAAACCCTAAACCCTAAACCCTAAACCCTAAACCCTAAACCCTAAACCCTAAACCCTAAACCCTAAACCCTAAACCCTAAACCCTAAACCCTAAACCCTAAACCCTAAACCCTAAACCCTAAACCCTAAACCCTAAACCCTAAACCCTAAACCCTAAACCCTAAACCCTAAACCCTAAACCCTAAACCCTAAACCCTAAACCCTAAACCCTAAACCCTAAACCCTAAACCCTAAACCCTAAACCCTAAACCCTAAACCCTAAACCCTAAACCCTAAACCCTAAACCCTAAACCCTAAACCCTAAACCCTAAACCCTAAACCCTAAACCCTAAACCCTAAACCCTAAACCCTAAACCCTAAACCCTAAACCCTAAACCCTAAACCCTAAACCCTAAACCCTAAACCCTAAACCCTAAACCCTAAACCCTAAACCCTAAACCCTAAACCCTAAACCCTAAACCCTAAACCCTAAACCCTAAACCCTAAACCCTAAACCCTAAACCCTAAACCCTAAACCCTAAACCCTAAACCCTAAACCCTAAACCCTAAACCCTAAACCCTAAACCCTAAACCCTAAACCCTAAACCCTAAACCCTAAACCCTAAACCCTAAACCCTAAACCCTAAACCCTAAACCCTAAACCCTAAACCCTAAACCCTAAACCCTAAACCCTAAACCCTAAACCCTAAACCCTAAACCCTAAACCCTAAACCCTAAACCCTAAACCCTAAACCCTAAACCCTAAACCCTAAACCCTAAACCCTAAACCCTAAACCCTAAACCCTAAACCCTAAACCCTAAACCCTAAACCCTAAACCCTAAACCCTAAACCCTAAACCCTAAACCCTAAACCCTAAACCCTAAACCCTAAACCCTAAACCCTAAACCCTAAACCCTAAACCCTAAACCCTAAACCCTAAACCCTAAACCCTAAACCCTAAACCCTAAACCCTAAACCCTAAACCCTAAACCCTAAACCCTAAACCCTAAACCCTAAACCCTAAACCCTAAACCCTAAACCCTAAACCCTAAACCCTAAACCCTAAACCCTAAACCCTAAACCCTAAACCCTAAACCCTAAACCCTAAACCCTAAACCCTAAACCCTAAACCCTAAACCCTAAACCCTAAACCCTAAACCCTAAACCCTAAACCCTAAACCCTAAACCCTAAACCCTAAACCCTAAACCCTAAACCCTAAACCCTAAACCCTAAACCCTAAACCCTAAACCCTAAACCCTAAACCCTAAACCCTAAACCCTAAACCCTAAACCCTAAACCCTAAACCCTAAACCCTAAACCCTAAACCCTAAACCCTAAACCCTAAACCCTAAACCCTAAACCCTAAACCCTAAACCCTAAACCCTAAACCCTAAACCCTAAACCCTAAACCCTAAACCCTAAACCCTAAACCCTAAACCCTAAACCCTAAACCCTAAACCCTAAACCCTAAACCCTAAACCCTAAACCCTAAACCCTAAACCCTAAACCCTAAACCCTAAACCCTAAACCCTAAACCCTAAACCCTAAACCCTAAACCCTAAACCCTAAACCCTAAACCCTAAACCCTAAACCCTAAACCCTAAACCCTAAACCCTAAACCCTAAACCCTAAACCCTAAACCCTAAACCCTAAACCCTAAACCCTAAACCCTAAACCCTAAACCCTAAACCCTAAACCCTAAACCCTAAACCCTAAACCCTAAACCCTAAACCCTAAACCCTAAACCCTAAACCCTAAACCCTAAACCCTAAACCCTAAACCCTAAACCCTAAACCCTAAACCCTAAACCCTAAACCCTAAACCCTAAACCCTAAACCCTAAACCCTAAACCCTAAACCCTAAACCCTAAACCCTAAACCCTAAACCCTAAACCCTAAACCCTAAACCCTAAACCCTAAACCCTAAACCCTAAACCCTAAACCCTAAACCCTAAACCCTAAACCCTAAACCCTAAACCCTAAACCCTAAACCCTAAACCCTAAACCCTAAACCCTAAACCCTAAACCCTAAACCCTAAACCCTAAACCCTAAACCCTAAACCCTAAACCCTAAACCCTAAACCCTAAACCCTAAACCCTAAACCCTAAACCCTAAACCCTAAACCCTAAACCCTAAACCCTAAACCCTAAACCCTAAACCCTAAACCCTAAACCCTAAACCCTAAACCCTAAACCCTAAACCCTAAACCCTAAACCCTAAACCCTAAACCCTAAACCCTAAACCCTAAACCCTAAACCCTAAACCCTAAACCCTAAACCCTAAACCCTAAACCCTAAACCCTAAACCCTAAACCCTAAACCCTAAACCCTAAACCCTAAACCCTAAACCCTAAACCCTAAACCCTAAACCCTAAACCCTAAACCCTAAACCCTAAACCCTAAACCCTAAACCCTAAACCCTAAACCCTAAACCCTAAACCCTAAACCCTAAACCCTAAACCCTAAACCCTAAACCCTAAACCCTAAACCCTAAACCCTAAACCCTAAACCCTAAACCCTAAACCCTAAACCCTAAACCCTAAACCCTAAACCCTAAACCCTAAACCCTAAACCCTAAACCCTAAACCCTAAACCCTAAACCCTAAACCCTAAACCCTAAACCCTAAACCCTAAACCCTAAACCCTAAACCCTAAACCCTAAACCCTAAACCCTAAACCCTAAACCCTAAACCCTAAACCCTAAACCCTAAACCCTAAACCCTAAACCCTAAACCCTAAACCCTAAACCCTAAACCCTAAACCCTAAACCCTAAACCCTAAACCCTAAACCCTAAACCCTAAACCCTAAACCCTAAACCCTAAACCCTAAACCCTAAACCCTAAACCCTAAACCCTAAACCCTAAACCCTAAACCCTAAACCCTAAACCCTAAACCCTAAACCCTAAACCCTAAACCCTAAACCCTAAACCCTAAACCCTAAACCCTAAACCCTAAACCCTAAACCCTAAACCCTAAACCCTAAACCCTAAACCCTAAACCCTAAACCCTAAACCCTAAACCCTAAACCCTAAACCCTAAACCCTAAACCCTAAACCCTAAACCCTAAACCCTAAACCCTAAACCCTAAACCCTAAACCCTAAACCCTAAACCCTAAACCCTAAACCCTAAACCCTAAACCCTAAACCCTAAACCCTAAACCCTAAACCCTAAACCCTAAACCCTAAACCCTAAACCCTAAACCCTAAACCCTAAACCCTAAACCCTAAACCCTAAACCCTAAACCCTAAACCCTAAACCCTAAACCCTAAACCCTAAACCCTAAACCCTAAACCCTAAACCCTAAACCCTAAACCCTAAACCCTAAACCCTAAACCCTAAACCCTAAACCCTAAACCCTAAACCCTAAACCCTAAACCCTAAACCCTAAACCCTAAACCCTAAACCCTAAACCCTAAACCCTAAACCCTAAACCCTAAACCCTAAACCCTAAACCCTAAACCCTAAACCCTAAACCCTAAACCCTAAACCCTAAACCCTAAACCCTAAACCCTAAACCCTAAACCCTAAACCCTAAACCCTAAACCCTAAACCCTAAACCCTAAACCCTAAACCCTAAACCCTAAACCCTAAACCCTAAACCCTAAACCCTAAACCCTAAACCCTAAACCCTAAACCCTAAACCCTAAACCCTAAACCCTAAACCCTAAACCCTAAACCCTAAACCCTAAACCCTAAACCCTAAACCCTAAACCCTAAACCCTAAACCCTAAACCCTAAACCCTAAACCCTAAACCCTAAACCCTAAACCCTAAACCCTAAACCCTAAACCCTAAACCCTAAACCCTAAACCCTAAACCCTAAACCCTAAACCCTAAACCCTAAACCCTAAACCCTAAACCCTAAACCCTAAACCCTAAACCCTAAACCCTAAACCCTAAACCCTAAACCCTAAACCCTAAACCCTAAACCCTAAACCCTAAACCCTAAACCCTAAACCCTAAACCCTAAACCCTAAACCCTAAACCCTAAACCCTAAACCCTAAACCCTAAACCCTAAACCCTAAACC
>JAOWLH010000107.1:0-65000 GCA_027405865.1 Salix purpurea | reverse complement strand
ACACACCCCCTCAAGTGAAAGCCCTTTGGGCTTGAAACTTGCACAGGCCCACATAACCTTGTGCTTGATTTTTATCAAATAGAATGGGGGTGGTGAGATTCGAACTCGTGACCGCTGGGTCAACAAGGCTCTGATACCATGTTAAGGAACCATCTCACCTAAAAGCTTAAGCTTATAAGTGAGGTCCCATAATATGATTTATATTATTCTCTAACAGCCCTAGGCTTCCCCATCCGAGATGGAGAAAATAGCTTTTATATCCTCTCCCTGCAAGGATGGAGGAAGCATTGCTGGTACGATTGGGAAAGAGATGGTGGACATTTTGCATGGGGCTAACAGGATGCGCAAGGTTGAACATGCCTTCAAAAAACTTTGCAGCTTTGTTGCCAATATCATTTTGATTAGTTATGAGCCCTTCCTCCTCATTTGTTATACTATTTATCATGTTTCTGATTTGCCCATGCAGAACCATGTTGTGGAAAAAAAAAGGTGTTCTTGTCTCTCAACTACAACCATTGGACCCGAGACTTTTGTTTGTAAAAAGCTTTCTCATCAAGATAAAGTCTGGAATTCTGCATTGTTGCTCCCCTTTCACTCTCCTTTAGCCATAAGTTATTGGGGTTTTGATCCAAGCTACGTTGAGCTTGTTCTCAACCCTTTTTTGCCTTGTAGACCCTATCAAATATATGGTTAGTCTGATGTCGATGGAAAGTCTTTAAGGCTGCTTTTGTTTTTTAGAGCTTCGTTAGCAGCCTGAACATATGGTTCCCTAGCATTGGCTCTTGCCAAATGGCTGAGATAGCTGGAAGATAGTCTTCTCTATTAGTCCACAAATTTAGGAATTTGAAAGGGTTAGGCTGAGATTTGTGAGGAAGACTCATGTTCAAGACCACAACACTATGGTCAGAAATGCACCGGGGAAAAAAGGTTGAGTTTGTTGTTAGCCACTCCTAAATTGTACAGTTATTCATAAACACCCAATCTAATTTCTTTTGAATGTTCCTATCTTCTTTTGCCTATTATTCCAGGTGAACTTCAAACCTTTGAAGGGGATGGAGATGAGTTGAGCGTCATGGATGTCCTTTTGAAATACTTAGCATTTTTTACTACAAATTGGTCAAATTAATTTTATTAGAGCTTGATTAGTGAAAAAAATAAGTTCGGGGACCTAATTTGGGCTAATTAAGAATAAGAGTGTTTGGATACAAAATTTAATTTTTCCACGTTAATTTGTTGAAATTCAAGGGCAAACCACAAGAAAATCAAAGTTTTTGGATCAATTAAGTGCTAAATTGAAGAAATTCTAAGACAATGACCATTATGTAAATGGCATTGAACTATGAGGGCTTAATTATTTGAATCGTTGGTGAAATTAAAAAAAAAATGCTTAAAGATCAATTAAGGTTTAAATTACATAAATGAAAATGACGGGTAAATTTGGAGTTGTCATTGAAATTTGTTAGGGGTAAAATTGCATAAAATTGAAAGATTTATGTCAATTAGGAGTAAAATCATAGCAATTAAATGTTGAAATACCAAATTGAACTTTGGACAAAATCACCAAAACGAATATAATTTTGGTGAAGAATAAAGAAAATAAGAGGTTAGACGACGTGTCGTCTATCACTATTCATTCTCTTCCCCAAAAATCGCCCAAATTGATGGCTTTATTATCTGCTTTGCAAGTGCATTTAATGCTTCTATACTACTCACCAAATTTATGAAACTTGCACAAAAATGATCATGTGATGTTTGACTATCATGTGGTATGCTTAGTTCTGGCCAACTTACACCACGCTCATGGTAAAGATGCACCAAAGTTGATAACTCTGACAATCATGAGTTGTCAAAACTAATAGTCAGAGATATCTACTTTGAGTCAACGGTTAAGATTTTTCTGTGCTGAATCAAGGGTTGAATTTTAACTCAATTAAAATTCTTCTGTGTCAAAATTGCCCTCTTTCACCTCTATAAATATAGATGAAATACATGGTTTGAGCATGAAGAAATGGGTGCTTTCCTTTCATTTTTTCGCCCACCATCACCATCACCAATGCTTCATCAACCACCAAAAAAACTCTACTTACATGGTTGAGCCCTCACAATCATCAACCCTTTTCTTTTCCTCTTCCTTCTCTTTTTTGTTATCACTGTGAGTTCTCCTACATTTTATGATGAAATTCAACCATCATCGCTACCACCAATGCCACTAACAACAACAACAACAAAGCTTCCTCTTCACATTGTACTCCTCCATAACGAGTAACTCTCTGCTTTATTTTCTTCTTTTCTCTCCCCCTCCCCTCCCCAACTTGTAGTGGAGGTGAATTCACATGCATGTGAATAATAATTGGGTTGGACCCTATCCCGCCCAACCCAAATTATTGGGTCAGGGTCCAACCTTATATAAAAAATGATTTTGGCCACTAATGCCCCACACCTTTTCCTAGGTCGTTATCCACCCACCCAGCTTCTAGTGAAGCAACCTAGTTGGACGGGTCATGCAAAACCCATATAATACTTTATTATAATAATAAAATAATATTGAAAGATATTTTTTAAAAAATCCAAAAAATTGATATGATTTTTTTCAAAATATTTATGATTTTTTACATATTTTCCCACAAACTTTTGCATAATATCGAGGTTATGTACTTAATAAGTTACAAACTGTATTAAAAATACTCGGTTTTCTCTAAAACATGAATAGATAAATATAGGATGTTGAGATATTTTATAAATTTTGAGATTTCGTCGCATACCTTCCCACTAATTTTGTTCAATATCAGTCCGTAAACTTACATTCCAATATACATACTCGATACAAAATATCTGATGCTCCCCAAAATTTTCAAAAAAATATCTCATTTCAAAAACATAAGAAAATATTTTGTTTTCGTACATACTACTAAGTCCTAAAATTTTTCTAAGTATATTTTTTCTAAAAAACAAAATTTTGTTTTTTTTCAT
The DNA here is from genome assembly GCA_027405865.1 of Salix purpurea. Taxonomy (NCBI): domain Eukaryota; kingdom Viridiplantae; phylum Streptophyta; class Magnoliopsida; order Malpighiales; family Salicaceae; genus Salix; species Salix purpurea. Next base: position 62,030 of record JAOWLH010000107.1, on the reverse strand, counting down.
GTTTTAAAATGCAAAAAAAAATATTGTAACCAATTTACAATTATTGTTAAGATTAGGCTAAAATATCAAAAATCATCCACTAATCATTTTGTTTATTCTCATATTAGGATTTAAATGTAAACTTTAATATTTGGGGTGTCAAAATATGTTATCAAATATTAAATATACAAAAATAAAATACAATGTTAAAATCAAGACTTTAAAGAGGTTATAATGTGACACAATAAAATAGAGACTCCATCAAGATTTTTTTTTTATCTTGAACCTCATAAAATACCAATAAAAAAACTGACCTGAAAAAATAATCAAACAATAATGTAATTTTTTTAAGGTAAAGTGTATTGAGAATGAGGTGTTTTCTCTTTACACAACAAATCCTTTTACCCAAATTCTCACAGAACATTAAGTTTTTTAGTAATTTTAATATTGGTGGTGACTTCTAGAAATTATAATCATAATTTTAGAATACTAATAATGACTTCTAGAAATTATAATCATAATTTTAGAATATGACAACAACAATGTCACAACACAATGAATTCAACAAGCTTAACTTTATATAGTTATTAAATTTAGATCACAAAGTAGATACATTAATCTACCATTAAAAAAATATTATTTTTATAAATAAACTGATGCATTTAATAAATTTATGCATGATTTTTTTTAAAAGTATTTTATTTTAACATTTGTATATCTAAATATTAATAACTAATAAAAAATATTTTATATTTTTCTCAAAGTTAAAGGTATCAAAGTTAAAAAGCAATTTAAACCAAGGTTATCAATTCCGTTTGAGTTGGTGCTTTGTTTTTCAATTGGAACAAAATATTTTGGTTTTAAAGCGTTTTGATGCCCCGTTTCGAGGTTGTACTGTTTATATATATATATATATATATATATATATATATATATATATATATATATATATATATATATATATTAATTCAAAAAAAAATTAATCCAAAAATAAAGTTATTTAGAATTGTGCAATTTAAATTTTAAACATAAGTAAAAAAATGAGAGTTGAACTAATATAATTCGATCAATTCATGGGTTCAAAGATAACATGAAAAATTAATAAAAATATAGTTTAACTAAACAAATTCAAGTTGACATAAATAGAAAATATTGAAACAACTCTGGTCAACCTAGATTAACTTTTCAAATGTGTGACTTTCGTTATAAGACCATGATAATCTTAAATAAAGCAAATCAAATCAAATTATAAAGTTCAATTCGTAATAAACTCGTTGTTGAATAATAAAATTGAGAAAAAAATTAATCTAAAAAAAGACATAATAAAAATATTTTTCTAAACAAAATTATAAACATATATAATATTATGAGAATGTCATCATCAATGCAAAGTATTTATATTCTCTGATTACTCTAAAATTATTTAAATACAATATATATATATATATATATATATATTGTATTTAAATAATTTTATTTAAATCTAACAATCAAATGAAAAAATATAATTAATATTATAAAATTATTTATTATTTAAAAAAATATTATTTGACTAAAATAAAACAGTCATAACATTTAGGATTTTTACTATTCGCTTCAAAAATACTATTCGCATGACTTTTCCCGCTGGTGCAAGAAAAAATTTAAGAAAAGAAACGGTCGAAGACTGGTTATCCCAAGTTCGGTGCAGGAAATTCCTAGCACAACGTCGAAATACAATGTACTCTTTCCAAACAGCCTTACGTGTCAAGAAACAAGTCACCAAACACGTGTTATAAAATTAATCCCGTTAACATGTAACGAAAACCTTCCTCCCTGATCTCCAAACAGGCAAGCACAGACCGCCTCTTATCAAAACCGCGCAAATCGGACCGTAGATTTTTCCTCAGTCAAAACATCACAGCCGTTGGATCTCGTAGGGCATCTATTTACATTCCTTCTCCATTTACGCTCCCTCTCTTTCCTTGACGGCTCCTCTTCCCCTATTTATTTCCCACTTCACAATCTCATTTCTCAGATCCCATTAAATCCTCTTCGTTTCCCTTTTAAATGTTTTCAAATTCAAGTAGATCGTGAGACGTTCTATCTTCTGATCGTGGATCCAACTAGTTACGGCTCCGATTTCTTGCGTCTGCTTCCCTGCCAAAATAGATCTGATATCAATGTCTTCAAATCCTCTTCGTTTCCCTTTTAAATGTCTTCAAATCCTCTTCGTTTCCCTTTTAAATGTCTTCAAATTCAAGTAGATCGTGACACGTTTTATCTTCTGATCTTGGATCCAACTAGTTCCGGCTCCGATTTTTTGCGTCTGCTTCCCTGCCAAAATATATCTGATATCAATGTCTTGTGCCTCTCTTGGCTTGAAGTCAGATCGGAAGATTTTGAAGGACCGTGCTGCCAATTAACCTAGTCGATGGAGGTATGATTTATAGCTAGATCTATTTTGTTTGTTAATCTTTGATTTTAATTTTTTTTCTTGAATTTTTAAAGATCTATATCTCGCATCCTTTTCATTTTTGAGCTTCGATTGGTGAAAAAATGTTTTGTTGTCTAGAATCTCGTTCTCTTTATGAGGAAGAGATCTCTTCCTTGCAGGAACAATTACAAGTTGCATATGAGTTTTTTTAGATCCAGGGTTTATTACGTGATGATTTTTTGTTTTTGTTGTTTTTTTAAAGGCTGTGTATTAATTTCTGGATTGGCCTGAAACAGATTACACGGGAAACGGTGATTGTCCGTTTTACAGGATGGAGCTGAAGGCGGCGGGCTTGTGCCGGCGTTCGTGAGTATTAATAGGCTGCTAATGACTTTGTGATGGGTAAATTATTTACATGCGCTTGTTAATATATTCAACAATCATTCTCTCCAACCATATTAAGTATAGAGTATTGGTTGTTTGGTGTGAGCGGCTGGGTAGATAAAAAGTTGAAGAGATATGTAAGATATCTGATGGTTGGTTGTTAATTGTGCCAGTCTGACCTTTGCCATGTCAGGTGCGCTTGCATGGCAGGTCACAAAACCTAATAAAAAAGTTTTTTGGGTTTGAAGGGGGAGATGGCACGGGATTATTTATTTATTTATTTTGCCCGGCTCTCTTCCTTCTGTGTTATGGGTTCTTTCCTTACCTCTCTTTCTACCTCATACGGTTACCAATAACATAGCACATCATTAAAGGAAACCAAGGCATCAGCACTAATCACAACATCAATACATCATTCAAAGGTACATTCTGCTATTGCCATGTCAATTTCCAAATATATTATTTGTCGCTCTCAGCATTGTGCTACCTCCAGCTTTTGGTTGAACAGCTAACTATTCACACTTCATATGATAACACAAACTGATCACACTGCACAACGGATGGCCCTTGTTATTCATTTACAGTATTATTTATTAACTATGAGAAAGGTTAATTTAAGTTTATACCTGGTGTAGATAAATATGTGAGCTTTGGTATCATAGCGCACAGGTGCACTGAAATAACGAGATATTTGATTCTTAGCCACCTTCTTCATGGCATACTAGCCACTGCATTATACTTCACAGGTTTTTAATTGCCTAATAGTTCAGCAACTGCTCCATTAAAGTAAGGATAAAACTGATCTAAGCCCTGTGGAGAGACAGGCTAGATGAGAACTGATACAAGCCCTCTGCAAAGATGAGCTATATTAATGTTGTGAGTCATGGGTTCCAGTTTGATTTTGAGTATCTTGACCCAATCCTTTCTATTTTATTGATCTCTCTATTTAGATATTAATATTTATTAACTCTTCATTCCATTATATGTTATGCAATATTTGTAGCCAGAACTTCACCTTAGTGTTTCAGTTGTGATATAGCACGCTGTATTTAATCGGGGAGGAGTTATGGATTGTCCCATCTTTTGTAACCACGGTAGTATCACAGCTTGTATAGTATTTTGATCACATTTAGACTTTCAGAATGTATTTTGAAGATCCATTACTCTTGGATCTCTTAGCTAATGCTGTTCCTGCAACTGAAATATGGAGGGCATTCAAGGATTATTGCTACATCATGATCGGCTACTCAAATGTTTGTTGGAATATGTCATTATCAACCACTCAGCCTCTTGGAGAAAGTTTTGATTCTGGAGTTTACTTGTGCTGCATTGTCACTTTTTGACGGGCACTAAAGAAGTGATGCAAGATCAAATGGTAATTGATGAAGTGGTGCATTGACACACGAGATTGACTTGGGTGAGCCTAAGTTGTATGTTTACATGATCATGTGTTTTAGGTTGTTTGCACCTAAAATATTATTGACACTGATGGATGATGCTTCTTTAATTACAGGGATATAGGCATGTGATCATGTTTCTGTTGTGCCTGTGTTTTAGCACACCAGATTTTCTGGCCAGGGCCTTGGTCGTTAAAGTAAAACTGAAACTGTTTCTAGGATTGCCTTGAATTTGTGCTTTGCGGCATATTCTTCAATTGTGCTTCGTGAATGATATGTTGTCCTTAGTGAAAAAATCTACCTCAAAGGAGAATACTAGTGGTCAGGGATGTTCAATGAATGAACCTTTTGTTGGGTTGTCTATTTGCACCCTTCAGCAGCCTTATGTTTTGTGCGGATGGACCACCAGAAGCCTTTCCGCGAGGAAACATCAATCAGTGTTCTTGCCCCGTTCAATATCCAAGCTTGTTTTGTTAATGAAATGCATTCTTAATCCATGAGATTTCATGTCTTTCTTACATCAAGTGTGTTTTCTGTATCTATAAAGCGTTATATACATGTGAAATTAACAAAATTCAGGTTCTTAGCCTCTTTTTTTTTATTTCCATTGCGTCCATAATTTAGGTTTTTTCTTAGGACACTGTCAAGGTTTGTTGATTTATTTTTCTCCAAGTTGATGGTCTTTGATGATTTATTTTTTCTGTTGTTAAACCTTTTGATATCGACGCCTCTGGGCTTGCTTCACAGCTCCTAACGGGGTAGGAAATGTTTTTTTTCTTCATAGGTCTTGTGTGGAAATCGGTTCAGGATGCAATGAGCATGTGATCTTTATGATCGAGGTAAACATGGTTTTTTTCACTCTTTTAATTTCAATGCCAAGTTTTGAATTAATGAAAACATTAACAATAATTACTTTGTCTTCAATTAATTAATCCTATTTTTATATGTTTAAGGGGTGCCGTTGAACAAACTGAGCTTCACGTCATGTTTTCGGTAACTGTTACGAAATATGGTTTTCTGCCTTAAATTTTCTTAAACAAGCCTTGATATTTTTTGTCCGTCCACTGAGAAATTTTATTGTTTTCAGCTAAAATTCTAATTTTTAGCTAGTGGTATCCATTAAAAATAAATAATCAAATAAGAAACTATTAAAATAAATATAAATAGGAAAAAAAATTCTAAGCAGGTATAATCCTTAAACCATTTTTGATCGGAGGAGAAACTATCACCATAATTTTCAATAAAAATTAATATGTTGAGATCCAATAGCTCGAACCCGGTAAGAGCTCCCTAGCCTAGTGCTAGAGAGATCGGTGGTTCGAATCCACCTGGATCTGTAATTTTGTCTCTTTTTTTGTATAAATACTCGAGAAAAGACATGACCTATTTGTCTAGCTCGAGAAAAGACATGACCTTTAGGTAATATTCACTTTACTAGCTCATTTTATAAATCTTGTATAGTAATTAAATACTAAATTATAACTTGATTGACTATTCTTCAATTGAAATGTTATTATAAAATGGAAAGTGAGGATCGGTGATTGAGATGGGATTGTAACGGCTTTTTTTCATGCAAGTTTTGTTATTTATCATCTGTGGATTTTTTTTTTATTTTTTAAAGAAAATAAGAAAAAAAAAAGTCTGATCTTTTTTGTTTGGGCCGGACACATTCTTCTCTCATGAAAGCCGTATCTATTGCCTTTTTTTTCTGACTTTTGAGTGCATAAAAAGGGGCGAATGTTCCTCAAACTGAAGATGTATCCTAGAGATAGGAGCCCCAAAGGTTTCTTTGACAGGAAGGATCTGACTAGAAAGTCATTCAAAACTTGATCGTAGAACTAGCGTATACGGCAAACCACCAAAGCCGTTGGACCATTTAGGGTGTTTATTCTAAACAATTTTGTTTATATTAGGAAACCATATTTACTTTAATCTTAATTTTAAAAGTCAGCAGGTAGCCATGCTGACCCAGAGTAGTCAAAGTCGTTCCGTTCCGGCCGGAACGTGCCATTCCACGTGTAAAACCGGCACAAAACGGCGATGTTTTTGTGCCGGTTTTAATTTCGGGTTGTTCCGCGAATTCCGACTGGAATGCCTCGGTTTGGTACCGGGCGTACCGTTCCGGGTCCATCAAAACGGCGTCGACCATGGGAGAAAGGGAGACGGAGAGAAAGTGAGGAGACGAACAGGAAAAGAGAGGGGTTGGCTTACGGTTGCTATGGGAAGAGGAACAACTCACGGGGAGGAGATGGAGGACATGGCTGCAGCAGCAGGGCTGCCGTGATTGAGAGCTAGGGCGAGGTTGTTGCAACTGGTCGGCCATGGGAGAAAGGGAGACGGAGAGAGCGAGGTCATGGGTCTGCAGCAGCCCACACGGGGGTTGGCGGCTGCAGCCCCTCTTGGAGAGAAAGAGATGCTATTTTTTTAATGTTTTCTTTGTCTTTAGGGTTTTTTAATGTGTGTTGCAAGTTGCAACTTGCAACAACCTCGCCCTTTTTAAGATATGACCCTTTTTTTTAGGGTTTTCTTTTTGTTTAGGGTTTTTTAATGTGTGTGTGTGTGTGTGTGTGTTTTTTTTGTCCTTTACTTGTGGCTTAGTTTATTATTTATATTTATAAACAGGTCTTGAGCAATATTTTTTTTTTAAGAAAAAAACTTTAAGTTTTATTTCAATTAATAACAAAGCATAACTAGTTTTGAAATTTTAGAGATGTTTCTAATTTTGGGATTATGTTTTTTTGATTTTGTGTTTGTATTGTATAATTTGAAGTTAATTTATCTTGCATTTAAATTATACTTGTTAAATTAATATTTTATTTTTTTCATATATATAATTATTTAAATATAAATAGTACTAAACCGGAACGGCACGTCGGAATGCACCAAAACCGGAACGTTCCGCTCCAAACAAAAAACCGGAACGGCGCCCGGAACGGATTTGACTACTTTGTGTTGACCTTGTGCCTGGATTGGGTCAGGAAGTGGGAAAGGTGTTTTTGAAAAAATCATTTAAAAAAAAAACGGATCAGGAAGTGGAAACAATTAGATTGCCTCAACAATTATATATATATATATATATATACACACACACACACACACTCAACAATTATACACACACACACAAACACGAACAAGTTAGATTTATAATTATGATTATAATCTTATTTTTCTCTTATTAGGACTTTTAATCTTATTTTAAAGGGTTTTTTTTTCATTTAAAATTATTTTTAAAAAAATATTTTTTTTCTTGATATTTTCATCATTTTAATGAATTTTAATGAGATTACAGTTCTAGATATCCCCCTTAATTTATTTTCTTTCTTCTCCCTCTATTCAAGTGTCGAGGGTGGGGGCCTTTATTTACTTCTATGCATTTGCTGCCCCAACTACAACCATTATTGCATTCAACTTTAACTAATAAGGGTTCTTATTTGGTTTGCTTTCAGCTAATTCAAATCTTCAGGTTCAGATCTTTTTGCTAAAATATTTTAAATATTTACTTGTCGATGTGTTTTGTTTATATTTTAGGGTCCTTTATTTTTGATAAAACCTTTTTCTAATTTTTTTTTAATAAAAGAATTTCTTGTATTGGGGCAAATGTTTTTTTTTGGATTTTGGTCTTTTTATGAACTTCAAAGAGTTGATTTTTTTCTTGCAGTTGACTTTGAATTTATGCATATTATTTATGGTTAGTTGCTTTGGTGCTTAGAATTTGAGTTATTTATCCTTTTTGGTTGTTTAAATGAAGCAATGATTTCACTAAGGAATTGGTGAATTTGGTGAAACTTAAAGGGTATAAAATTTAAAAATTTATGAGTATTGAAAATGCTTATAAAGAGAAGCAAACTTTATGCTATTATTTTTTAGGAAAGTGGCACCATTTCAGTAACATGGTCTTATCCATTTCAAGGCTCCTTTGAGGATTCTCTTGCATTCGTTGGAGGGTGAGTTTATTCAAATATCCTCTTTAGTCTTCTATGATTTGAGTTTTTGTATTGTTCATAAATTGTTTTTTGGGTTAGTTACAAAATGTGATATTTGAGTTGTTAAGAGGATTTTAATTTGTGAAATGCAACATTTTTATAGATGTATTATTAATTTTAAAGATCACCGATCCATTATTAGTTAGCGTTGAAAAACTCTAAGCTTTAGTTGTTAAGGGTCCTGAAGGCATTAAGATTTGTAGTTTATCAGGGTTTATTGTTTTGGTCATAGTTGCGTGCTAAAGGTTTTTCTTTTAAGGATGATTCGGTTGTGTGGATGTAAGGAATAGTTGTTTGTGTGTGCAATTAAGGAATAGGAACTCGAAGTTTAATAATTTGCTATACCTTGCTCTTTAGAGTTAAAATATGTTAAAATAAGTTGCCCTCCTATAAAACTGGTGGAGTTTCCCTCCTATAAGACTATAGTGGAGTTGCCCTCCCATATTATTTTTTGTTTCCTATTCGTTGGTTAATATAATTGCACTTCTTTCTATGTGCTTTGACTATTTATTGCTTGGCTTTTGTTAATGTTGATTTTTTTGCCTTTTCGTCCCTTTTATTGCGGTTTTTCTCAGGGTTTGGTAACATATACCTGGCTTTGTTTATAAGGGCTTAGTAATCTCTTTTGTGGTTTGTGAGTTGCTTTTCTTGCGATTTTGCTTTCTGGTTTTCGCTTCCTTTTAATATGTTTAATCTTTTTTTTTCTTAATCTTATTCACACATTTGGAGCACCTCTTTCCTATTATTATCTACATCTATGTTATGTAAAATCTGTTTGTTTCCTTTTCTTTATTGTCTCTCAGAATTTAATGCTCTCTATGCTCATATGGTAGTGAGCTTCCTATTTTTGGTTATTATGTTTTGTTGTTCTCCACTTCAATTTAGCCCCATCTAACATCCAAATTGTTCACCTGTCATCAATCCTATCATCAAACATATGAAGTTTTCCCCTCAAAATATTCCCTGTTGTTTTTGCTTATCTAATTAGCTAGCCTTTATTTATTTATTTTAAATCCTACAAGTTGCTTGCTTCTGTTTTCCATATGCTTATTGTTTTGTTTCAATAATTACATAAAGAAAGGATGGGATCTTTTGTATTGTAGTTACCTTTATAAAATTTCATTTGTTTTTTGGTGTGTTTTTACTGTAGCTATGCCCTAATTTGATTAAATGTATATATTTTCCTTTTGAGCTTTGGGATTGATACACTAATTTAGTTTTTTAGCTATGTTTTCCTGACCATTGTTTCATAGAAGTATTACGCTTAACTAGAAGCAAACAGGGTATGTCTTTTGATGAAGGTTTAGAACAATGAATTGAGTTGTGAATATTACAAGATTTGTTTAGGGTTGAATAAATTTTGTAAAGAGAAATTGGATGATTATATAGAATGAATTTTATATATTGTTTAGATGAAAAGTTTAAAATGTTTTTCAAGTGTTAAATAAGATATTAACTTGTGAGTTACTAAATGTTTTGCTTTAAGTAACTCACCTACTCGTCAAGAGTAATTAATTATCATCAAAAGTAATTATTAGTTGTATTTTTAGTGTGGATATAGGAACACTTGGACTATTATGTTCTAATATTAAGATCGTGAATTGTAATTTCAAATACTTAATTTTGTTTTGTAATTAAACTAACAACTATCATCGATGTAATATGTTTAGTGATACAATTAGTTTAACTTATATTATACTTATTCAAGTGTTAAATTATTGTATTGTTTTGATGCTTTAAATTATTATGAGAGGCCCATAATAAACCCGAACCTTTCATTAGAATAGAAAGAAAAGGAAAGACTTGATTATGGAGATAAGGCCAATGAACGGGCTTATCAACTTCAACCAGGCCTTTTATGAGAAGAAATAAAGATCTTAGTCGCAGGATATATATTTTTGCATCGCTCTGCAAATCAAAATATTCTATCTGTTATCAAATATTAGATTATGAAATTCTTGGTAAAGATGTAATGAGATTTGAAAAAAAAAAAATTCAATCAATCAATGATTATAGTGTAATGAACATATGTAATTTAACATGATATGTATATTTTATATTTTAATGTTAAATTAAAATATTATTAATGAAAGATTAAGTCAAATCATTAATGACTTTTTATATATTTAGACGATCATGACATGTTGTGAGATGATACAATTGATTTTTTAATATTAATTAATTAATTAATTAATTAAATTATTTAATTTAATTATTTATAATTATAATAATATTTAAACCAATATATTAGGAATCTAATGAGTCGCACATTAAAAATCACTAGTTAAAAATTAAACAATGATGATTTAATTAAGTATGATTTGATTAAAATATATATTAGAAATTGAGGACTACAATATATTTAATATTAGTATTATATTCTTAGACCTGAAAAAAATAAAGTAAGAACTTGAATGTAATAATTTATAAAGTTTTTTTTTAATTAATATATGAATATTATTTAAGAAAAAAAATGATTTTCTCTATTTTCAATTTATAGGGTTTTTCATCCACAAACTAAAAATAGAACAATTCTTTTAACCTTGATAGCTTTTTTCTACTTATTTTTTTATTATAACACGAACTTATGTTTTAGATATTTGGTTTTATGCAACACACAACAACACTAATGAAAATGTTTTGATATAATTTTGATGTTGTAATTTTTATAAACATATTTTTGACAAAATAATAAAAATAAAGGATAATGCATAAAGGGCACCACGCCCTTAACCCAAGGGTTAGATTTGGTGAGTCCAAGCCCCAATGCAAACCTGATTTGCTTGAGTGGACCGACTAAAGTACATATATTAAGATGTGTTGTAGTAAAAGATGACTTTTCTCAGTTTTGCCATTAGGTTTTGCATAAGGTTCCCGTAGTGGGGGGTTTGCTAGATTTGGGAAATGAAGGGGAGAAAATATTCATGATTTGTACATTGTTGAAGTGGAGGATCATAGCACTATGGTTTGAGATGCTATGAGGAAGGTGGAATAAGTAGATGACCAACATGTAAAAAACTTGTTTTCCAAATAGCCCAATCAAGTTTTTTTTTATAGTGTACGCGCATGTCTGACTATGTCATTTATACTCAAGACCTGAGTGGGGGAGTTGTAGGAGCTCGGCATGGTGGATGGCCTGAGCAAAATCATTTTGATGGTTGTGTCATTCAATGCTCCACCTGATCAATATTCCAAATTGGGAATGGCGTTGAAATCCCCTAGCAAAACCTAAGGGTGGTTGGAATGAGGTGTGCTAGATTGAAAGATGTACTCTCATAATAGTTTTCTTTCCTAAGGGGTGTTACAATCATATATGAAATTGGCCCTGAACTGGTGGTGTTCGTGAGAGAGGAGACATCACAGGTGATCCATTGGTTTGTGGAGTGTGTGCATGTAAGTTTGTATTTAACGGAATCCCATCCTATAAGAATGCGACAATAGGAGGGAGGGTTCATGTTGGACATGAACTGCTATGACGGTGTGCCAAACTTGTTCTCTATGAGTCGATTTATGTGGGAAAACACTAGTTTTCAGGAAACCTGCTATGTCTATGTTGGGTTCCTAATCCAGGTATTGACAAAGTAGTGTTTTAGGGGTTGTTGAGTCTCAGGTGTTTCAATAACCTACGTTTAACATTTATTGGTAATGGTTAAAAAACATTAGTAATGGAAAACAAAATAGGTTGAGAGAGGGACGTTTAACCTCGTTTCCCTTTCCTTCCCCCTTTTGTTTCCTAATTGTTTTTGGTGTGGGTGTGTAATGGGAGTCTGTGTGGACACTTCCGTTTAGCATCCTAGTTGGTGATGTGTTAGGGGGGGATTGTTTTAGCCAGGTTAACGGGTGTACCGGGGGGGGGGGGGATTCCTTGACTATGAGGGAAATCCATTTTGCTCTCAGTGTTGTAAGTAGGTTTCATGGAGGGAAATCCATTTTGCATGATCGCAATTGATTCTAGCTCATGTTCTCCGGGCTCTGGTGTTATGTCTCTAGCTGTTATAGTCGAGGTACACTGGTTGGCTTCCTTTTGGTGAGTGTGTTGAATCTCGTTTGTTGCGGGATCTAGGGAGGTGGTTTCACTCTAGTGTGGTTGTTGATGGGTAAAACTTCCAATAGGTAGGGGTTGGAGAGTGTGGGGTGGTTGTGGTCATGTTCGGATTTAGCTTTATGTTACTTAGTGGTGGTGGGGTAGTGTTTTTTGTTGTCTCGTGAAGATTGTTTTCTAGTCATTCCCTTATGTGTTTTGAGCATGTAGGGTGGGTTTTGGGGCAGGAGTTGCCATAAACATAACATTTACCACACCTAATAGGTTTCCATTCATACTCAACATCAATAGTGATGGGTTTAGCAGAGAGAAGGCATTTGATGTCAAATGTATGGATGTATGGCAGGGATGCATCCATTTCTATGCAAACTCTTGCATAGTCTAGCCTCGTTCCTTTGTAAGTTTGTTCATTGCAAGACAGGGCGTCCAACCATAGTTGCAACCAAGCTTAGTCCATGCTTGGACTATAGGGGAAAAGGTATACCTTTCAGGTGGATCCACACTGGCAGATGAGAGATTTTGTTTTTATAAAAAGTGTGAGTGTCATTGTTATAGCACTATGCCCCCCCCCCCCCCCCAAACATCCAAGGGTCTTTCTCTAAAATTGCTTGCATTGTATAAATTATTTTGAATTAGAATATTATAAGCCCATTTGAGGTAGTCATAACATTTTCCTGTCCATACCGTTTTCATACCTGTAAGGCTATAATGTTAACCATCTGACAAGGCAGTTTGTGTCCTGGGACAAAACCCACCATATTATTTGCATCTCTAAAAAAGATAAGGGATAAAAACAATGATCTCCTTGGATTATCTCACTCATGATGGCATCCCAACTCAGATTAGATTTTACATTACTTCTAGAGAAAAGGAATTCTGATAATTTGGAATCCAGTAATCATGTCATAAAGATGTGGTTTTTCCATTTCCTATGTCTAAATGGAACCAACCTCTGCACCATTCTATACTCTGAAGTATTTTCCTTCATAACCAAGATGGGTTGCTAGGAAGATTAACTAGCCAAAAGGATTTCCCTCTAAGAAGATTCTAGTGAATCTAGGATGCCCATATGGAATCTTTATGCGTGAGGAAATGTCATATGTGCTTTAAGTGTGGTTGTTTAGCTCAAAGAATAAATGTTTTCAATACCAACCTTCCTCATCGAGAGGGTCAGTACATGAGGAAACTTCTATGGTGTTGTCCTTTGGCGTGGTGTTGTCGCTAGAGCTATGGCTTTGTATTGTGTCCACTCTACTCACAGTGTGAATTGTTAGGCCTACTATGTCATTTTGATCCTACTCAAGTTATCGTAAATCATCATTGGAGTCATATCGAGTGTTGCCATTTTTTGTTACGAGATCATCTCCAGAGTCCATGTTTGTTATTCTTGAAACAAGTTGGCCCCTTTCCTTTTGATTCTATTAGTTATTTGTGAAGGCTTAACGTGGTTGGATGACTTCCACAAATTTATTGTTGTTTGTCAATTAGATTCCCTCATAGTCATTTGTCTTGTGTTTTAGGATCTCTTCGACTACTATTCTTGGTAGGCATGAATGCCTAAAAACATTGCACTTGCCACACCTAATAGGCTTCCACTCGTAGTTAACCTCAATGGTTATTGGATCTAGAGACAAGGAATATGGCTTGGAGGCATCAAGCTCCACACACACTTTTGCATACTCCAAACAGGTACAATGGTGAGTCGGCTCATCACATGATATTGGTCATCCCATCATGCTAGCAGCCAAACTAAGGCCCTTCCTGGACTAGAATAGGAAAGGCAATCTATGCAACCGTATCTAGACTCGAAAAGTGGTGATTTTGTTTTTCTCAAACTTGAATCCAGGATGTCATTGTTACAGCACGATGTTCTCCCCCCAAACATCCCGAGGCCTCTCTCCAAGACAACATGCATACCATCTTCTGTAGTAAAGCAAAATAAAATGAACCCATTCGATGTGGTCATCACTGATTCCAGACCATGTTTACTCCATACTCTAGTGGTTATAGTATTTATGGAGTGATATGGGAGCTTAATGCCATGGAAGAAACTCATTATGCAACATGCCCACTTCTTAGTGTTTTCCTTCAAAATGTTGTCAGGTATCTTGAGTAGTTTCTCCGATGACCTACTAGGTATTTGATCTAGTGTGAACCTAGTGCTAGAGTAAAAAATCCTTACTCTCTCAACCCATGAAGGTGTAGGGAGAGAGCTTCGGGCTGAGTTCCTAATGTTTTTCTTAGCCTTAATATGAGGAATATGGTGCTTAGTATAGTTGTCACTTTCACACCTGTATAGGTGGTCTTTCCCATGGTGAGCTAATAGGGTGGATTTGTAGGGTTTTTTTTTCTAATAAGGGAAAGAAAAGGGAAGGGAAGGTATTGTTTTGCAGTGTATAGCTTACGAGTAAATCTTTTGGTTTGCATGTAACTAGGAATAGTAAGGCTAGTGTATGGTAGACTGTTTGAAAATGTAAAGATCTGATTTGTCTTTGTTTACGGTAAAGGAGTGATCCGAGACTATGATTGGGGAGGCTTGGGGCCAAGAAAACTAAAGAAAGGTGTATTGGCTTACAGGGCAGGCTTCAGTTTTGCAATAATAGAGGTTTAAGGCTAGACCAGTGACAACCAATTAGGTAGGGGATCAAAAAAATTTCAGTATGGGTTGGGAGCTTCTCTCTCAAACTTATCTATAATCCAACACATAATGAACCCCCCAAACCCTAAACCCCAACTCTAGACTCGAAATCCTAAATCCTAACTTTTTTTATAGAAAAAATATAGGTTATATATCCAAAAAGTACATGATATGAGAGGAATACCCTAAATATTACAGAAGATCAATTAAGTCAACAAAAATAAACAAGCTTTTACATTAAAAAAAAACATACAAAACATCATTTTAGAAAGAGTCAACAAGTTCTACTTAACCAGTTCAAACTGGAAACCTAACAACATCTGCATGCTGACCAAAGCTCAATTAGGATCACCACCGACCCATGAACTTTCTCTGTAGAGTAGGTGCACAAGCATGGAACAATGCAACAACCTTAAAACACTAAAACCTTAAACCCAAACCCTAAACCCCTTAAATTTCATCCCCAAACCCTAAATCCTAAGCTCTCAACCCTAGACCCTTAAACTCTAAAACCTTAAATCATAAACCTTTATTTATTCATTTTTGAAAAAAAAAGGCTAAGTTATATATATCCAAAAAGTTCATGATACGAGAGGCATACCCTAAGTATTATAGAAGACTAGTAAAGTCAACAAAAATAAACAAGCTTTTGCATCAAAAGAAATCATACACATCATCATCAACCGATCAACTAGTTAATTCAAAAATGAAATCTAAGAAAGAGTCAACAAGTTCTACTTAACCAACTAAAACTAGAAAACAAACAATATCTGTGTGGTGACCAAAACTCAATTGGGATCACCACTGACTCATTAACTTTCTCTATGGTATGTGCATCATCTGCAATAAATGGTGTCATATAATGAGTAAAAAAATGAGGTGTCCGAGTTGTAAGGATAAACTTTTTCTCTTCTTTTTTTCTTGTAACAAGAGTGAATCCCCTATCATCATTTGTAACCAACGGTGCAGCTGATAAAGGTGTTGAAGGAGGCTTTATAGTAGGTGCCCTAGATGAAGATCTAGTCTTAGCAGATGATGGTAGTGAAATTTGCTTACTAGTAGTGCATAATGGTAATTCTAGTGACAATGTCCTAAAGGTATCAGATTAACATCCCCAACTTTATAAGGCTTAAGTTGAGTCTTAGGTAAGGAATCAGGGGCTAATGAGGATGACTCATCGAACTCATCTAATTCGTATAACTTGTCCAACCCTTTAGACTTGTATGTTCCCTCAGACTTGTTACAATCTTTAACCTTTTGATTAGGTTAGGCATCACTGATAAACTGCTTACTAATTGAAGGCTGACATGAGTGACTAGAATTTGTAATCAGTGGTTCATCCTCTTTACCTTTTAACTAAATTGGGCATCATTAATAACTTGTTTACCAGCTGAAGGCTGACATAAATGTCTAAAAACCTGATACTTCTCACATCTTCATATTGCACATGAACTTCTCTAATATCTTTGCATAACTCAAGCTCAAATGTGTGGGTAAAAGGTAGAGTTACATCAACCTCCACACACAATCGCACATAGTCTAAACATTTATATCCAAGTGTCAAATCATTATAAGAGAGTGGTCGGCCCACCAATTGATAACCTCACTCAAACCCTCATTTGTCTATAAAGGAAAGGGTAGATCATATATCCCCCTTCTTGTTTAAGATAACAAATTAGGTTTTATACAACTTTGGTACCCCTATAAAAGAGGAAAGACCATTATTATAGTAATGTCAAGAAAGTGCTTTCAATCTTTCTTATAGTTGTGCATTAGAGGACAAACTTGAAAACTAGTAGACATGTATAGAGAAGAGAACAAATTTGATGAGTTGCAATCGACCGGTGTAAGTCAATATGGTTGAGGTTCATAGCTTGATGTGAGTTGTAATTTGCTCCAACAGGGGAAGGCAATAAGTGGTGATCAACCTGATGGTGATGAAGGGTAATCTTAGATGAGTGACTAACAGTGAGCAGTGCCTGAATCCTAGCTAAGATTTGATTATGTCTTTATGTTCTATATCTACTCTTGCAATATAAACAAAGTTTTTCTAGTTAAGAGTAAGCCTTGACATGTTAGAGAACTTGTCTAAAGAAAATTTGAGGATGACAACCAATCTAGTATTTGTGTGGCAAAATATTATGAGATCATCTATAAAATAAAGGTGGGTGATAATGTTGGTTTTGAATCTCTAATGGTGTTGGAAGCTTATGTTTTATGTGGCTATGTGCAGGATACCTTCAATGCCTTTCATGGGCAAGAAGAACAAGTAAAAGGATATGGAATCCTTTTGATAGAGGCCCTACTGAACTTGAAGAAACCATATGTTGCTCCATTCAAGTTGATAGAGAAGTAGGTGTGGTAATGTAGGATTGAATTAACATGATCATACGAGGTGGGATTACAATGGATTCTAAAGTTGTTATAATGAAGTCCTAATTATAGTGTCAAAAGCTTTATGGAGATCCACTTTTAGGGCACATCTTGCTAGTCCCTAATTCAAGTGGTAATTGTGCAAAAGCTCTTGCATAAAGAATATTGCATCACATATTTACATTTTTAGAATAAATGTTGATTGGGAATGGTCGATGACCTTTGACAATGTTGTATTAAGCTTATTTACTACAATTTTTTATATATATTAGTATATGACATATAGGATGCAATTGGTCTAAAAGCGATCATGTGTGCAAGGTTTTGTACTTTAGGAACTAAGGTGATATGAAATGCATTAATATATCTATAAAGGATTTTGTGGCTACATAAATACTTGATTATAGCTGTGAAATTGACTCATGTTATATTTCAACTAGTTTCGAAGAAGAGGCTGGTGTAACCATCCGATCCAGAAGCTTTAACATTAGGGATGAAAAAAAGTGTTGGTTTAATTTCTTCATTAGCAATTGGGATACATAATGCTAAGCTTGTTTTGGTTGATATGGTTACTAGGTGCAGCTAGCCAACACCATTGGCTCCGTGCTAGTGGGGGTTTAAACAGTTGTTCATAATATTGGGTTGCTAGTATTTTAAGCTCATTAGGTCATTGGTAAGGTGTCTTTCATCATTGTAAAGATTGTGGTTTTTGTTTTTGACTTGCATTAAGGAATTGTGGGAAAAATTCATGTTTTTATCCCTGAGTTGCAACCACTAGACTCTTACTCATTATTTGTATATGGATTTTTCAGCTTTGCATAGTTGCATGTAGTTGCAACTATTCTCATTGTTTTGACCTCGAGGTCTGTAGGCCTGGTCTAGGGATGATTGGGTCGCATGTCATGCTTCTTTAGCATGAGTCATTCTATTAGTATGGTTGAAGTGGTTGTGGTATTAGGGAGAGAGTGAATCCCCTTGCCCTAGACCTATTGAGGATTGGGAAAAAAACCATAAAGCTTCCTATTCATAATCATTAAGAAGTGAGTCATGATGATGCATGTTCTTATCTAATTGATCATGGTTTTAGGAATGTTAATAAATTGCAAACCTATTAAAATAAATTTTTAGCTTATAGTGTTAAAACTTTCCTTATATATACTTTAAGGGCACCTATATTGGTCCTTTATTGAGGTGACAATTGTCTATGAGCTCTTGAGTGAATTGGATAACGTTTGAGATTTCCTTTCTGAGGATAAATGTATTTTAGGAGAGGCCAATAACTTATGCAAAAACTCTCTTTAACATGGTTGCTATAATCTTTAAAATGCATTTATAGATATGTAGTTGGCTTGAAAATATGTATATTTAGATCCATGTTACCATATAGTTTGAAATGCCTATAACCTGCAAACGTGTGTTAAAGGCTTTTCTAAGGTTTACCTTCAGAGCACTCCTAATTAGTTAAGTGTTGAAATAATAGTAATACAAGAGCTCATAAATTAGTAGAATGACATGATATTTATCTGCTGAGAAAGATTTTTGATTAAGATGGGTCAATAATCTCGGAAAAAAGCTATGTTTAATCTAGTCATAGTGATATTAGAAATACATTTATATATAATATTATAGTAAGATATGAAGTTGTAGTCATTCATACATGTAAAGCTCTTGACTTTAGGCGCCAATGGCATTAACACATCAGAACATTGAGTAGTTGGTGAAGCAATACTTGATTATTGTAGTGAAGTTTGCCTTAATTACAGACCAATTGTGCTTGAAGAATAAAACAATAAATTCATCTAGATCTGGTGCTTTGTCATTCAGTATGGGAAATAAAACAACCTTTAGCTCTTCCTCAACAATAAGTTAGGACAAGTTTGAGGTTATAGTGTCTGGGATGTGTATGGAGAAATATTGAGTGATGATATGATCAATTGGAGAGGGGAGATGTTAAGAGGGGCTCATAGTATCTAGCTTGCCTGACTTCAACTGATCACTGATATGATTGGTTGTCACATTCAATAAGTTGTGGATCTTATTCCAAGCTTGACAATGAATCAGAGATTTGTGGAAAAAATTGGTACTCTTGTCTTCAAGTTGGTGTAGTTGGATCCTAGATTTTCGCTTGTAGAATGCTTCTTATCATTTTATAAATTACATGTATATGTTTGCTAACTCAATATTATTTATTCTCAATTTAACTATATTGGGGTTCTGATCCAATAAGATTTGAGTTATATTCCATTCTTCATTAACCTCTACCACCTTGCTTGATATGTGACTAGTGTGATGATGGTGAAACTTTTTGATCTAATTCTTCATAAGTTAAAGTTTAGAAGTAAACACATATAGAGCATTGCCATTAATTGATGTTTGATAGACAATTGACTTTAATGAAAAAATCTTCTTAATCTACCAATAAGTTCAAGAATTTTAATAGGGGGCAGGGTTGATGGTTAATTGAGTTTATCTTGAGAATCATGATACTATGATTTAAGTGACTTCTTGAAAGGAATTTAGAATGAGTTACAGACCATTTGCCATATAAAGAAGGTTACCAAAGATCCAATCAAGCTTTTTTTGGATGGTATTGACCCCTTGTTATCCATTATGCCATGTATATTTCATTTTGTATAGATGAGTTACATGATCTTGACTCATTGAATACAATTGCTAAAGTCATCAAAATGATTATACAATGCAATATCACTTTTAGAACAATAATTAGGCCTCATCATAACATTGAAAATCCACTATGAAAAGTTATGAAGTGGCAAAGCTTAGAGAGTTTTGATGGCAAATATAATCCATATGTCTTCTCTATCAATTAGGGTGTTAAAGCCATATATAAAAGTTAATTTAAAAGGAGTGTTATTATAGAGGGTGGTTACATCATAAGGAAATCATTATTGTGAGTGGTAGACACATGTAAAGTGGAATTTTAGGGGGTCCCAACAACTAATATCTGATAGTGAGTGTAAGTGCTCATATTGGACAAAAAGTTTCTAGTTTAAAAAGGTAATGCCTATTTCAACTACGACCATATTAGTTTCTAGTAAACCAATTATGTTTAAGCTTGTTTTTTAGGGTCATAAACTAGTTTTTGTGTTTTGTGACCATTGAGGCCCTATATGTTCAAACTTTCAATATTGAACATTTATCAAAAGAGTTTTAGGGCAGATGAGTGGCTAGATTGCAGGTCTTTGACCTCTTTTCTTTTCCTTCCACCCTTTTTTTCCTTATTGGTTTTTTAGGGGAGGGATCATCATGTATAGTAGTATAGGGAGGCAAGTGTCGATAAGGCTTCAAAAAAAGCCTCTTGAGAATTGAAGGCATCTAATAGAGTCCATTATGCTCTTAATACAAGCAATAAGACCAATTAAAAGGAGTTGGCTTTGTTCAACAACCAAAATATCATTACCTTAATTATGATCTTATCCATATTCTTTTTCTGTTGAGTGTCCATCATGGTGCTTGGATTTGATATTATAAGGTAAAGGATTAGTGTGAGTGGTGATAGCGGGTTTGCGAGGTAGTGTTTTACTTTTGCATTACTATTGGTAGCATAATTAAGAGGTTTGATGTTGAGGTAGTGGTTGTGTCTTATATGGTGTTGGTTTGGATGTGTGTAAGGAAAATATGTATTGAATTAATTTTAGTCATATTTGAAGAGGAATTTGGTTGGGGAATGTGATTTCTTGCTAAAGAAGCCTCCTTTATGATGTTGTCCTAGTTTGACGATGAAGTAGCCTTTACAATAGGGTAAAAGTGACTAAAAAGCTTGGATTGATCACATCTTTTTGGCTTTCATTCATATTCAACCTCCATAATGATTGGTTTTATTGATAAGGGTTTGTCTATTTTAAACTTGTGAATAATAGGTAGGACACACCAATCTTAGTACAAACTCTTGCATACTCAAGCATGATGCATTTGTAGGTTTTGTTCTTCATATAAGAGAGGTTTTACCAACAGAACTGTCAAGCTCAGACCCTTCCTAGACCATAGACGGAAAAGGAGTCCATGTAGGTATCCAAACTGAAAATTTAGAGATCTTGTTTTTATCAAATTAAAACTAGGGGTGTTATTGCTGAAGGATAAAGGTTTTGTCTTCCAACATTCTTAATCTTTTTTTTCTAGCACTACTTTCATCTCTACCTTTATCTTGAGTCGAAAAGTCATGAAGCCATTGGGCGTAGTCATAATATTTTCCAAACCACACTGCTTTCACATCTTGGAAACTTTGATGTTAATAGTATGGTATGATATCTTGAAGATTTAGGAAGAAACCAATCATGCATTCAGTCCATTGTTTAACACTATTAGTTAACATCCTTATTAAGATATTAAGTATATTGTCTACTTGTTGTATTTTTAGAGGATTTAGCATAAACCATGTGCTAAAATTAGCAACTCTAACTCTTTCAACCCATGTATTAGGGGAGGAGGGGGTATTTGGGATGATTGTTTGTCTTTGTTCATAATGTGTTAGATGTGTTGGTTTGGAGTGTGTACCAGAGGGTGGTTAGGAGGGGTGATGGTGCTTGCAATATTGGTAGCTAGTTCACAATACATTGGTGACAATGTTTGTTGATTGATTTGGTTGCTGCATGAGAAAGGGTTTTAACAATTTTGCTAGAAAACCCTAAAACCCCAAACCTAAACATGAAACTTTAAATCCTAAACTCTAGACTCTAAATCTTAAACGATAGTTTTTTGTTTCTGTACTAGAATTCAATATCTACTTCTCTCTTCTTTTATGTTGGTTTGAAAAGGATAAAAATGAAGTTCGTAATCAAAATGATTTTTTTGAGTATTATAAGGATTGATAACCTAATAACTTAAAAAGATGGAGGATAAAAATGAGCTTCAATAATAAATTTCAAACACGCTTTCTATTTTACTCGTAATTTTCACTTCGGTCATTTTTCTCTCAATTCAATCATTTCTTCTAAAAACAATCAATTTAAAAATTGAATCTCGCAAAATAAAAATTCAATTACCAATTTATTTTTTTAAAAAAACTTTAATCTAATCTTTAATGTTGTTAGATAAACACTAAAAAACATATTTTATATTTAGTATATTTGTATAATAATAAATACACTATTCCTACCCTTTACCTTTTATTTAATTTTATTATTATTGTTTTTTATTAATATAGATGTTCGGGTCAGCTTGCGTGCACCTCAACTAATTCCACGGATCTAGAAGTTAATGATCATATAAGCCTTCAATAACCATTATATTAACAATTATATGACTCAAACTTATAATTATATATTAAAAAAAAAATTAGTTATAAGTTTTTATCACCGAGCCAACTACTACTTACATGGTTTTCTTATTGTTGTTAGCCCAAAATAAATCAGTACAAAAAAATCTCACAAGTATTTCATCCACGCTGGAAATTGAAGCAGCAGCGACTTCCGCCGCCGTGGTAGCAGCAGCGACAGCCAGAAACGAAGCCGGATATCACCACGGTGACGGCGAGCGGCTTCGCGACCGACGAATAATAATCTCTACTAGTGCTACACCATACAGTATACAATAATCAAAGAATGAGCAAAAGGCCAGCACCTGATCCAGCTGCAGTCCTTAGAGGCCATCGCGCCTCTGTCATGGACGCTTCTTTCCATCCTTCTAAACCTTTACTTTTCACGGGGTAAGATTTTCACTATTTTTTTCTTAAGAAAAATCATATAATGTTTTCACTTATCTATACGTGCACGTATTTATTTGCAGTTCTACAGACGGAGAGTTACGGATATGGGATACTTTACAGCATCGAACTGTATCATCTTCTCGGTATTCATTTTATTAATTAATTTTAAGCCTTTTTTTTTGGGTATTTGATTGTTTATTTTGTATGGATTGAAGGGTGCATAGTGCGGCTCATGGGATATTATCTGTTGCTGCGAGTCCTTTGATTGGTGACAATAAAGTTATCAGGTTTTTTTTTTACTTTAATTATATTGTTTTCGTGATAATTTATTCACTTTTGAGGTTTGTCTAATGTTTTATGAGGTTTTTTGGACATATGGTTTTGATTTTTTTTGTAGCCAGGGTAGGGATGGAACTGTAAAGTGCTGGGATATTGACAATGGTGGTTTGTCGAGGTAGCAAGCTTTTCTTTGTGTTTTTTTTTAATTGCCAGATGAATTATACATGGTGTGGTTTGTGATTTATCAGAGAATTAATGATTTTTTTTTTATTTGCTTAAACCAATTATGTGTGGCAATTAATATTTCAGTTTTAGATCCGTTTGCATGGTCCAGCAAACAAGATTCATATCATTCTTGGTTTGAAGCGGCATTTTCTAATTTCTCCTATCATTTGAGTGTTAAGCCAACTAAACATAGGTGAAGATGCGTGTCAAAATGAGTGAATTTTGGAATAGTTCAACTCTGTTTTGCAAAATATTGTTGACTAGTCATCAATTACATTGAGTTACTGGAACTTATTAGTTTAGGCTTTTATCTAAAATTCAAGTTAGAATGGGTAATTGTGCCTTCTGTTATCTGTTTTGTTGACTTTTAATGGAAAGAAATTTGACTAACGAATGTTTCCTGTAGTAGTATTTAAATAATAACATCTAGTGAGACATTTGATGCCCGAATCTATTCTCTTCTTTAAGCATTTTCCGTTTCATATCGGTTTGATTGAAAATATTTAACAACCATGTATGTGTATGTGTTTAGGCATTGACACAAGTGACTAGATCCTGGAAATTATACTAGTTGATTTGACCTTAGATGTCTCACATTACTTAAGGGGTGCTTGGGATTGTGGTTGGACCACACTTTTGAAAAATTTTGAACTTTGTTTTCAGCTTCAATTTTTTTTGTGTTTTTTGATCGTTTTGATGTTCAGATGTCAAAATGAATTTCTTTTTGATGCATTTCCAAGTGGAAAACATTTAGAAAAACAACCTCTATCACAATCCTAAACCTGCACTTAATAAAGATCGACATTGAATATTATCTTAAGCTAATCTAAAATTTTCTTTTATTTGACAGGGAACCTTTACTAACTATGAAAACAAACGCATACCATTTTTGCAAGCTCTCTTTAGTGAAGAAGCCTAATTCTAGTGCGAGGCAAGGTGAAGGGCCAAATTATAAACATGAGAAGGATGCTACAGAAACTATTGATACCAATTCTTTGGGTGATAAAGGAATAAATTATGAAGAAGATCCAATTGAGTGCTCCAACCCCTTTGAAGGTTTGCCCAACTATTGACCCTTAATGTTGCTATTATATGGGATGCTGTGAGACTTGATGCCTTTTACTTATTTATATTTGCCTTAATTGTTATACTGTTGCAAGTTGGCCTAAGTTGGCAACCAACTCTGATTTCTCTGATGCCTTCTAACAAAAGACGAAGTTCATTTTGAATGATACAGGTCTACCAATATTATAGAAACTCGTGCTAGGATTTCTGATGTAGAGAATTATTAAATGGCAAAACAGTTGCACTGTAAAAAAATGCAGAAGAGACAAAATTAGATTTGGAATTTAAACTTTTTTTAGGGTTTTTGTTACTAATTACTAGGATGAAGATGCTTCCTAACATGGTCTGTAACACATACTGAATATGGTACCAGATGACATGTTCATGAGAGCCAATTATCATCTACTTATTACCTAAAAAAGGAGCAGCAGGTGGCTGATAGTTTAATTTTTCAAGCCATGTGAAGGAAAATCTAGGACTTCTTTTCTTTAAGAAAATCAGAAATAAGAAGCAAAATTGGGGCAGTGAACTGGTTGTGTAAGGAAGTTTGAAATATAATTATACCATTGACTATGGAAAGTGGCCCACGTCTTAAAACTGTTCAGTTTTGGGATTTGTTGTTTATGGAGTTGGGCTCAAGCAATTTGATCCTTTGTGTGTGATAATGTATAGTTTAGGCTGTTTCAATTGATCACCAATCACTTGTCTTTGGATCCAAATTCTCTAGCTTTCCATGACAAACATTTTCTGTGCCACGAAAAAGATCTCTTATTTTAAGATTTTTATGTGCAGAAGATCAATCATTATGAAGTGACAAAGTGTTTCTAGCTTTCCCTGGAATTGATTTCTCCAGTATAATATTGTTTATTTTATTACCCCTTAATTGGTCTTTATTGCTGCATAATTTCTTGTTACAAGGATTAACAAATTGATGTGTATCAGATGTGCATGCTGATGGACCAAAGTGCATTGCTGTAGCAGGGGAGCAGTCTTCTGAGGTCAACAGGCTTACTTGGAGTATCTTTTTCCATTCAATTACTACTTTGAATCTTTGGTTGCCCGGTTGCTCATAATTCTGTATTTCAAATATGTAAAGGTTGAGATATGGGATCTGAATACTGCAGAAAGGCTTGCACGGTTACCTCAAAGCTGCTCTGGTGGTTCATCTAATATTTCTACTACTAAAAGAGGTTTGTTTCTGCCAATATATGAATTTTGACAAATGGTAATAAGGCATAAATATTTGGATCACCTTCTCCAAAGTAACTTGATAATGGTGTATTACTAATAAGATATGCAGTCCAGCTTCTAAACTGAGAGAAAGCTAATAGTTTAATTTACTGTTTGTGAAATGGCCATAGGTACTTGAACAATTTTCTAAGAGGATTGTTCTTTTTTGGAGAGTGTAGTTGGTGTTATAGTTTCTCAAATCAACCATCATCCAAACATGTGTCTTTTCATATCTTTTCCTGGGCTTTATGATTGATGGAAAAGAACCTGTATTTTTAATGGGCAAGTGAGAAATACCTGTTTGTTGCTACAATTATTTTACAAGGACCTGGTTCTTGGGATTTTAAAATAGACTTTGAGGTTAGGTCAAAAAGTTGTGTCTGTCTTCAAATATACCATGAATTCATTTTTTGAATCCTTTTCCTTTGAACTATTATGTCATTTCTTTGTGATATACCCATGTTCTATTGTTGTTGAACAATGTGTGTAAAATTTTGATCATATAGTCTCTCTTTATGCATTGGGGGCCTGCCGAGGGTTTTTTGTCCACTAGTAGAAATTTTATCCATGTAATCAGATGCCTTTTTATGTGTGGATAGAAAGGCATTTATTATGTGATTATGTTGGTATGAAATTATATTAGTTCCATCACAAGTTTTTAAGAGTGGGTACACGACCCCACATATTTGATAATTAGAAAAGAAAAGTAAAAAAAGTAAAGAAAATTTCGAAGCATTGGAACCATCAAAATCATAGGGATTTTAATATTATTCTAAATATAGACACCAACAAAGTTGTTACCAAGTGTTTATTTGCAGGAATGTGCATGGCAGTTCAAGCATTTCTACCATCAGAATCACAAGGATTTTTGTATATCTTGGCCGGGTATATACTTCTCCTTTCTCTTCTTCTTAATCTTAATTGAGTACCTTGGTAGTGTGGCATGTTTAAAGTTTTACAACTTACTAGAAGTCATATTGCACTTTTTTTCCTATGAATCAAAACTTTTGGGATTCTACATGTTATTCATTAAGCAATATTCTTCCTTGTGCACACAAGATGATAATTACAAAAGGTGTAATTTTGAGACTTGATGGTGTGCATCTTTGATGAAGAATTGATCTAATGATTATCTACTGTCTTGAGTGATGATTCAGAGGATCATGTTGATCAAATAACTAGGTTTTTGAAAGGAATAAGAAATAATTTTACAGTGGTAATTTGTGAAAAAGAAAACTGTATGGAAACAAATTCACATATATGAATGATTCACAAGATTTGATTCCAAGGATTTCAAATACATTTTCCCTTTATTATTGTCACCATTCCACATCAAATTAATCTCTTATAAGAGATTATACAAACAAAAGAGAACTTCATTGATTCTCTAAAGGAAGAGGCAACTTTTAAATGAATAAAAAAGTAGCTTGAATCCTCTAAATTCAACGAGAAATTGAATTTGTTAATCAACATATTCTACAAGAAATTTGTGTTGAAGTTCCAAATGCTTTTTGGAATAGAACACGGCACATGGTTAGTCACATATGAATCAGACTTTAATGAGAAATATCTTTACCAAAGTCCAATCCATTGTTATTAATGTTGGGCACTTGCAAATTTGAAAAAAGAAAAGAAATAGAGGAATTCTTGCAAAAAACTATTATATGTAAAAGCCTTATCCTATGGAGTTGGCAAGCATTTTATGTAGAACATGCTGCAGAACTACAAAGTGGAGTTTCATGATGGGCGATGAAATGCTTGTTTGAGAGTGGTAGATGTTTTTAAAAGTATTTGTCGTTTGAAAATGCATTAAAATAATATTTATCTTTTTATTTTTAAAATTCTTTTTTTTATATTAGCACATCAAAACAATCTCATAACACAAAAAATAATAATTTAAAGCTAAAAAAAATTCATTTTTTTCGCTCAAAAGTTAAATTAGACCGCAATGTCAAATACCACTGAACTACAAACTACTCAATAAACTAAACTCACAATATCTTGTGGGCATTATGAATGTAACTTAATGTTATTTGGATTAAAGAATGCTCCATTGAATTTGAGGGAGTAATAAATGAAATATACATTCCTTATCTAGAATTCATAACCATCTATATTGATGATTGATTGTATTCTCTAATTCAACAGATGAGCAGTTGAAATGCCTTTATCAAGGCTATTAGAGTGGTTGGTTTAGTAGTTTTGGCTAAAAAGATGTGTAACTATTTCATATTAGAGTCAGATTTCTAGGGCACTACATTCAATCTTGGTTTATTGACCCCTTCGAGAGAGCTATATAGTTTGTTGATAGTTCCCTACTGAAATCAAAGATAAAACCATGCTATAAAGGAGGGTTCTTGGGTTGTTTGAACTATATTTTAGACTTGTTAATATTTGGCCCAAGATTGTTTTTTTTTGTTTTAGACTCGAGAAAATTCCTCTAGAATGGAGTTTAGAGCACACTAGAGCGGTTCAAAGGATCAAAGCTTGTGCAAAAGAACTTTCATGTTTATGATTAGCTAATCCAGAAGCTTTCAAAATCATTGAAATATATGTTTTTGAAATTAGCTCTAGAAGGATCATAAGTTAAAAGTAAAAGGTATAGATGAATGAATGGTGGGTAGGCCATTGTCATGTGATGAGTAGACCTATGGAGTCACTTGTCTAGATTATGCATGGTTTTATGTGGAGTTAGATGTATCACTGTTGTTTGTCTATAAATTTGAGATTGAGCATGTTCTCTTTGATGAGGACAAGGTTGAAATGAAAATGAATAGAAATCGAAGCAATGTGACAAGTACCAGGTGTTTGGTCACTCTTGTCAGACCTCAGTTCGTAAGCAAGTGAAAGGTGATACCCTACTTGCACCAATGACTAATTTTTGAGTTGTCCTTCGCTGCCTTTGAGATTAGATAGCTAGAGTAGTGCCATATAAATCACCATTAAAAGAAAATGGTAGTGATGCTTGGATTAACTCTTCGATTGATGTTATTGGAGCTAGTTCAACATTTTGACCATGGTATGGATGTTGTTTTGATGGCCTCACCAACTTCAATAGCAGACCATGTTGAGGCAAAACGACTAGAATTTCCTTAGTGCACTATCAGTAAGCAAATGCCTCCACCACCATCTTATGAGACCAAATCTTCATCTCAAGACATCACCTGCAACAGTTTCAATTGTTGCATCTTCTACCCCAACTGCATGTGCTATAACAAATTGTGAGTATTCTCTTGTACTCAGAAGAAAAAGAACAAGACTGGTGATCACGCTTGAGCTATGGTCTCTTTTGTTTCTATTCTGGGTTCTCTAATTTTTTTTCGGTTTTTGCTTCTCAACTTTGTTGGAATTGCTAAACCGGTCAGACTAGTTTCTGGGTTTTATATGTATAGCCAGTAGATTGGTTTTGTTTTTTCTAGAAATTAGTGACTAATTAGACAATCTTTTAGCTTTGAACTATTTTAAGTATTTTCCTCAAGTTTCTTTTTTTATCTGAGTTACCTCTTCTTTCTTATACAAATTTTAAGATCTATACAACTTAATTTTTTTTTCAAAAAAGATTAGAACCAAAATCAAAATTTTCAAAAAGTGACATAAAATAAACTTTAGTAGCATGAGGTGCTATCTGTGGCATTTCAAATAGCAGGAAAAAAGTGAAACATACATGCTTTAGGTTAGCGTTTGTGTGACATAGAACAATTATCCTAGGAGTTTATGAACTAGATTAACAACAAATATAAAAAAAGAAATCCGCAAAAAAAAACCATATACATCTCATGAAGCCTAAAGTTATTGTTTTTAATAGTTAATTTTGGAATTTAATTATTTGTTTTCTACTTAGCATAAGACTTGTAATTTAATTAGTATTTTACTATTTAGAACTTCTAACGCTAGATAAATTCTTTATTCAGAAATTCTTTCCTATAAAGGATTTTAGTATTAACATTAATAGAGATTACTATTTTTTTTTTTTGGAAATGAAGACTTGTACACTGCGTCAGGTGGTATCAAAGTAGGTCAACACCTAGATTGATGGAAAACCATGAAGAGAATTATGGAGTAGTTGATGACAATCATCTTTGTGATAGTGATTAGGGGATGCAAACTATTTGGGATCAACTAGTTCATCATTCAATAGAGATAATAGCTTTAGAAGGGCAAGTTCATATTGGGTTTAGTGATATTAATGCCAAATTTGATGACCTTACAAAGGGCTTGAAGCACTAGGCTTACGCACAAACATGAACAAGGGAAGAAGAGGCACACGCTGTGAATGACACCTATGGTGTCATTGAACCAGTTTATGGTCAATATGACTACATTCGATGAAGATCTATTTTGATTGATGGGAGGCAAATGCAAGAATCGCAAAGAAGAGAGGAATGTGGTGGAGACTTACCTTGTGGTAGACCTTATTTTAACCTATTTCTGAAATTTTACCTAAACAACCACTTATATATGTGAAGGGAGTGGGTAAAGATGAACTTGACAGAGGCCATGAGACCTTATCAGACCAAGATAATAACCACAACCTGAAAGACAAAAATTGATCAATTTGCTAGAAGGTCAATATGAGCATTAACTTTTCAATGACGAGAATGTTTCAAGTAAACCCAATGAAGATGATGATGAAGATCTGGCAAATAAAGACATAGAGGACCCAATAATTTCTAACAAGTTTTCTGGAGATATTGTGGAAGATTATTTTGAAGTTTCTTTAAATACAACGATGGAAGTATTGAAGGACATATATGACGATGAACTCAATTTTAAAATAGAAAATTGTGGGAAGGAACTACAAGTGGAATTTATAGGAACATAAAATATAGGATCAAATATGATTTTTTTCTTATTATACACATCCTAAATTAAATTTTGAGTTCACATGTCAAAAACATGTTATTTAATGAATAGGTTAATTATAATAATAATATTTTTGAAGTACTTGCTCATTTGAAGTGGAAGAGTTCATTCCATTTTGACAAATAACTTGAGGACGAGTTTTTCTCAAGTGGAGGAGATTGAAAACAATTATCCCAAAGTTTATGGACCAGATTGACAAGGACAAGTTTGAAAAGAAGTCGGCAAAGAAACCCAGAAGCATTTTATATGAAGCTTGGTCTTGCTATTTTCCTGTTGTAATTATTTTTCTAGTTAGTTTTGAGTTTTAATTATTTGTTTTCTACTTAGCTTAAGACTTTTAATTTAATTAGTATTTTATCATTTAGGTATCCTAATGCTAAATGAATTCTATTAATTAGGAATCCTTTGATATAAAGAATTTTAGAAATAATATAGATAAGGATGTCAAGTTTATTCTATGAAGATTCAGACTATTACTCAAATTGCAATAAAAATACCAGAAAACAGTTTTATTTTCACTCTACTTTGTGTCATAATGTCTTTCTATCCAAGGCTTCCATTTTTCTGGTTATTGTGCTTTGTAACCTTTATTCATAGTTGTTTCCAATGAAGATGTTTTTTTTTCTAATAAAATGTCTTTTGGTAAAATAATACATAATTTTTTGGGTTGTTTTATTCTTCTCAAGTAGACTTTTTTTGGTACATGAACGTGCAAATAAATGTTTTATTAGTGAATTTTTTTATAAAATAACGATATATTGGTCCCTCCAAAAAATCGAGTGCTGATTAACATTTAGTGGAGTGAGAACTCACCACTCAATATTTCTTATAACCAATTAGATTTGAATTAAATTTGTCTCCTTCCGGTCTTTAACATTTAAATCATAGCGAAAGGTGTATCAAGTCCTTTAAGTGAAATGAAACTACTGGATTTTTACCTTTCCTTTTGTTGGTTGTCAGTTATGAGTTCAGTTTCTGTACTGTAATTGTGTTTGCTTCTCCCTGCTTGTGGCAGTTATGAGGATGGTTCCATGCTTTTGTGGGATATGCGAAATCCAGGGGCTTTTATAAATTCTGTGAAGTTCCATACAGAGTCAGGTAGGATCTAATATCAGGAGGCTTCTCACCTTTTCCCCACATACTAAGTTGAATGTTTGCATGTTCTACCTGCAGTTCTATGCTTATGCGTTGATGAGTTGTGCAGTGGGGGCATTTCGGGAGCTGCTGATGACAAAATTGTCCTATATAGCTTGGATGTTTCTGTGGTAATTTGCTTGTTTGTGATTCATGAAGTTCATATACTCGTATAATCTTTCACCTCTTGGCATGCTAAAGTTCTGCAATTGATGGATGGATTTTTTTTTTTATATGACCTTTCTTTTGGTATAAGTTTGAATAATCATGTGCTTTTAAAAAAAAATTCTGGATTTGCAGGTTATGACAAGATACATTGAAATTTTTTTCTGCTTTTCGTATTATTGACCGTAATAGTTCAGACCATCAATTTTCTTTTTTGGTTGACAACATATGACACCTCTGCCCCTCTGTCTATGTGTGCTTCATGGTTTTGGTGCAGTCTGCCTCATCTCAATTTTGGCAGCTTTCCTGTTTATATTGATAAGAGGGACGAGCTTTCTCCCTTTCCCAAAAACTGTCTTTCCACAAGTGGCATCACTATATTTATAATGGTCAGATATAGTGTGAACTGGTTTTGAGAAGAAACTTGGTTTACCACAGGTCGTTAAAACAAATGAATAGAATATGCTTTGTTTTTTGTTGGAATTTCAGAACAGCTCTAGTTTCACAGCAATAAGATAAATCATGTAGTAGTAGAAAAACTATAATATTCCCTATAGGTATTGGCTAATGAATCTTGCATCTTTACTTCGACTATGTTTTTGATAGGTAATATGTTATAAGTCCGTAAAGATCCATCATGAGTTGCTTGTGCAAGCCATAGGAAGATATATCCAAGCAAAGGATGTTCATATTTATATTTAAATTATTGGAATACAAAATTCCTAGGTTTCTTATTTCTCATGAGTTGCCTTTGATGCTAAGGATATATAACTATCGCAAAGGAAATTCTTTTGTTCTCTTTTTCGACAAACTTTTTTATTCTTAATTCCAGCTGATTGATTTGTTGATTTCTATACACATTTTAGGTGTCATTATCAAACTTTGGATTGAATTGTCCATTGTTATTTTAGGGTTGCGTGATGAAGAAAGAGATTAGCTTGGAACGACCTGGTGTATCAGGCACCTCAATTCGACCAGATAGCAAAATTGCTGCCACTGCCGGTTGGGACCACAGGTCTGTAAAACAAATGAATAGAATATGCTTCTTCTTCTTTCTTCTTTTTTCCATAATTTTGGGACGTCTCTAGTTTCACAGCTATAAGATAAATCATGTAGTATTAGAAAAAATGATAATATTCCCTTTTTTCTCATGTGTTGCCTTTGATGCCAGAGTAAGGATATATAACTATCGCAAAGGAAGTGCTTTGGCTATACTGAAGTATCACCATGCTACGGTATTTAAATCCAATTTCCTAGTAGCAACACTGTTGCCCTTTTTTTCAGTAACGATTTTGTAATCCAGGCATCCTTTACTCATTCTTTATTTCAATGTGTGAGAATGGATTCTTTGGTCATCACTATCTTTTTTCTCCTTCAAATTGACTTCTATACTCACCTGAATGGTTTACTCTGGCAGAACTTCATACTGCTGTTACATCTCTGAAAGAATACATAATACATTTATTGCAGTGCAATGCAGTTACATACTCAACAGATTGCAAGTTAATGGCTTCTGCTTCAGAAGACACAACAATTGCATTGTGGGAACTGTATCCTCCCCAAACTTGAGATGACATGGTATTTATGTATGCTAATCCAACATGGACGCATTGTTACAAGTTTTCTCAAGCATGTGTATGACATTGTTCTTTTCCTGAATTACTGTTCATGCTACGGAAAGCATTGAAAGATTGTCATTTTATTTTCATTTTTTTTTGTATTCCTGTAGAGCTGAATCTATTGCCTGTTGCATGTCTTCATCTATGGCGGTGATAGAGATGTGTACGGTAAACAAGCATTTGAAGTTCTTATGGGCTGAAAACAACATAATTTGCACCATCTCCATTGTGAAACGCTGTTGCAATATACTTCTAGGATGTCAAGATGTGTCAAAGCGGCGTTAATAGCATTCCTAGGTGATAATCCCGAGATCATGAGTTTTAGTCCATCACCAAATACAGTTTCATCTCATACCAGAAGACCCAGTGGATTTCCTATTGATTCCATTAAAGGACACTGGGTGGTGTTAAGTTGCCCTTGCAAAGAACGAAAGCAATGTTCTCATTACAATCTTAATATATTCACTGTTTTTTCAATTCTTATTTTTGTGTTTCAAAAGTGTTTTTTTTTTAAATAAAAATATTTATTTTTCTTTGCTTCAATTTGAAAAAAGAAATGGAGAATTTTCTCTTCAATTATGATCTTTTTTATTGATTTTTTTTTTTGTTTTAGATTGTTATTTTAGGTTTATCCCTTTTCATTTGATTTTGTTTTTGTTTATATATCATATTTTGTTTATATATATTTCTTGTTTTTTTTATTTTATCCTTTAATATTTTATTTATTTATTCGAGATTTAGTCCATATTTTTTATTTTATTTTTCTTTGAATTTTATCCTTTATTATTCTATTTCATATTTTTTTTATTCAATCTTGGTTTTTATTCTTTTAATTGCTTTGCTATTATTATCTATTATTTTATTTTTGTTCATTAGTTTTTATATAAGGTTTAGTCCTCATTGTTTTTATTACTATTTTTTTTTTTTTATGATTAAGAGATTTGTTCAAGATTCTTTTTATATTTGTATGACCATCTTGATCTCATGGTTAAAGTTGTTGGTTTTAAAGATTGGTTTGATTTAACTTTGTTTTTTTTTCTTTGTATTTTATCATTTGATATTAAATTATTAGAGTTTGAGCTTCTTCTTTTTTTTCCTTCTTTGGAGTTATTCTAGATCATTGAGTCATTTAACTTGGATTCGCTTAGTTTATCATTGCTTAAATAAATTTTTTTATGTTATAAAAAAATTGACCCATATAGCCTAGCACCGAAAAAAAATCAATTTTTTTCTTGTAGAAACCTTTTCTTTTTTGGAGTTACAAGGTTTGCTGGGAAGTTGGTGAGCAGGGATTAGTGTAATCAATTTATAATAGTAGGGTAGCTTCTTTATTGTGAATTTAATGTCTTGCTATAATTTTCTTTCTTGTAAGCTACCATCGTTTGATTGGTGAGAATCCATTGATGGAGGCAGCTTGCGTTTTTTGAGGGAGTGCTGTGTGCTAATAATGCAATTATACCTTAATACAAAGGAAATAATAAAGTCTTAAGGATAAATCATATATCCTCAAGATCTTTAACAACAACAAATCTTCATTTAATTTAGATTTTATATGCTTCAATAGGTAAGTGCTCTTAATAATTTTTGCAAATGCTTGTTTTTTAAGGTTATAATTTCAATTATTCTGTAAATTTATGTTTATGTTAAAAAGATATTTGGTTCATGTTTTGAATACATTTTATAATCTAATTTCTAGAAATTCAACCAATACATTTAATAATATGCTCTACTTTCTAATAGTAATATAATCAATACTTTTTAATTATACTTTTTTATACAATTATCGAATAATTAAACTAAACAAACACTTATCAAGTCAACATTAGATTCTTTTATTCGATCAATACTTCCAATAATATCCTCTCTTTCATTTTTTTTTCAAAAGGTTGAAGGAAGAAAATAAAAAATTAAGAGAAAGTAGTTTTTTACAATGTAAACAACCAAAATCCAGTTAACAACACTCTAGCCCTTATAATTTTTGCACTATTCTACTTCAGATCATGTTATTTATAAATTCTTAATGTCACGCTACTAGATTCCTTTTTTCTCTTCAAAATTTCAATTTTCATACACCTCCCTTATTAGAATGCCAGATGTTGCTTGCATATTAAATGATAATTAGATAGTGTACGTGCAACGTTACTTTTTTCAAACTTAAAAATACATATCTTAAAGCAACGCTTGTGTTTTTTAAAAAGTAAAAAAAAAAAAATGAGATTAAGTAATTTATTTGAATGGATTTAATAAATATTTATTAATTTAATAATATGAATATATAAAAAATTGACAACAAATAAAATAAGAACAATGATTTAATGCAAAAAAAATGCTTGTCAATCTCATGGAAATACATCTTTTCAATATTCTTAAAAGGTTCCTATAGTCTTATTGTTTTAACAAAGAAGAAATTAAATGAGAACAAGATGATTGCATAGAAAATAAAATAAATTTAATCTCAATTCTCATAAAATAAAATTCTGATGGATAAAATTAAAAAATAATTTGAATCTATTTGAGCCAGCAAGTCAAATCAATGACCTAATTTTAAAAGTTGAGATTAAAAAAACAATTTTAAAAAAGAACCTAAAAAAACTAATCCCAACACAATCTAATAACTTAAACCCACAACATGCGTCATGAGATCAATTTAAAACATAAAAGATAAACCTGAAAAGATTGTGAGTTTTAATTTTTAATCAACCAAATAATACAGGGTAAAATTTAAACAAAAATCCAAAAAAGAAATGAAGATAAAAATTGAAATCAAACGTTAAGGAATAAATTTGAAAACAATAATAATCAAGAAAAGTATAAAGAAAGAAATTTAAAGAATAAAAACAAAATCTCATATAAAAGTCAAATGTCAAATGATGAAATTGAAAGATAAATAAATTACATTTGATACAATAAAAAAAATAAGAGCTAAATTTTATAAAATAAACAAATGACACTTTTTTTTTTAATTTTTGCAAGGCTAATGCATTTTTTTAGGACAAAGACATTTTAGACATTGCCTTTAAATATGGTGTGTGCCCTCTAGAGGTGTGACACTAGCCATTTAAAGCATGCAAGCGCTTCACATGTAAGTGCCTGCGATGCATACATCAACCATTTTTTTTAGAAAATATTTTTACTTTATTAAAAGACCTAAATGTCTCTATAACAACTCATTTGTTACAAAAAAATTGTATAAAATAATGAAAACACCATTGATAATAACTTTAAGAAAACTTAAGTTTAAGGGAAAAATAGGAATTTCACTATGGAAACAAAGTTAAAATAGTTGAAAATTCCATCACCCTTAAGTTTAATTAATTTAGCTTTTAAAGATATTTTTGTATTTTTATTGTGCTACTTAAAAGTAAAAAAACTTAGACGCTTTTATGGAATTTGTATTAACAATTATTCCTATTGAAAAAAACTATTTTACCCCTCACACCAAATTATAAGTTTTTTTTGCTAGCAAAGAGAAAACAACCATTCATTATGTAAATCTAAAGTAAAATGTGTGTATGCACAATGTGTTTTTTTTTTGAATGAGTGGATAAAATTATATACAAGTACATCAAAAAACTTCTCTTATTTGACTCGTGATCATCCTAAGAAAAGTTATGACTCTTAATAAGTCAATTGATGCCTTGCTGATCTTAAACCCGACTCGAGTCATTGCTTTTAAATTGGATTAGAAATTAATCTAATCAAACTCGGGCAATCCAATAAATCAATCCATGACTCGATCACGTCAAATCCAAGATTTTTTTTATTGTTATTAAAAAAATTAATTCTAGTTTTTTTTATATATATCTCTAATAAGTATTATTTTAATTCCTTTAAAACAAACTCTCAAAACAACGTGATTTTGGAATAAACTCAAGTTAACCTAGTTAATGAACAATTGAGGTCTTAAAATATATCTTATAACTATGTTTTCAGATGGAATCCATTATCGGGACCACAGTTACACGGTCATATTATCCATTTCTTTTATTAATGTTTAGCATTCTTTTTTCTTTTTTTTAATTAAGATGTCTAAGTGGGCCTAACTAACTATATAGGGGAGTTGAGTAGAAGCATTGGGCCTAGGGTAACTCATGGAGGGACCACCCAACTTCGACAAAAACACACAATTGAACTTCTTCCGGTCATTAAATATACAAAGGAAAAAGAGAGAAACAACATCAAGAAAACGAAAGAAAGAGGAGATGTTGAGGCTAAATCGATTGATAAAGTATACAAATAAGTGGACTAGCACTTCAACTTTTCTATCCTCTCAGCAACAAACGCAAGCCGTATTTGATTCTTCAGTTTCTTGTCAGCATTTTTCCCGAACATCAATTCGATTTTTTGACATTCACAAGGTATGTATGCTACTACGCCTGTTCTTGATTTCAAACATTGCCCATCTCATTGCCCTTTATTTTCGCAGATTGGAAACAAAGAAGCTATTGAAAAAGAGCGTGCCAGACTGTAAGTTGCAGTACTAGAACTCCATGTTTTGACTTTTTGTTTTTTTTAAATTACTCCTTAAGCAAGTAATTAAGGGTTTAGATGTGATTTAGGGCAGTGCAGATGAATTGAATAGAGGGTATTTCGCTGACATTTCTGAGTTTAAGAAGCATGGTGGTAAGGTAGTATTTTTTTTATTTTTTTATTTGTCAATGTGAGTTTTTAAGAGAATCTCATTTTTGTTGGTTAGATGATGTGCTTTCTTAGCATGCAAAGTTTTTATTTTGGATCTGTGGTGTTAATCTGCTGTGGTAGATTACAGACATTTCATTGAAGTTAAAACTTTTGAATTGTTGTTAAATGCAGATTGCAGTGGCAAATAAAATTATAATCCCTGCAGTAGCGGCCGTAAAATTTCCTGATGTCAAAGTGAATTATTCTAATGGTTCTTCCTTAAAGCTTCCCATCAGGTCTGATGGAAATGTGGTTGGTGCGGATGCAACTTTAATGTGTCTTTCATTTCGAGCTAGCTCGCAGGTATGGGGTGAAGTTTGTTAATTTATTTGATGTAGGACAGTTTGGATTTGTATTGGGAGGACAGGTTGTAAGAGTTTGTGGTGATGTGCCTTTTTGTAGTTGTCTGGAATATGGCGTGTATGGTTGGAGAAACATCTAGAGTTTTCAGCAATCTTGTCCTTCTGAGGCAATGGTTGATGGATAGGATTGTATCTCTTACCTTTGTGTTGTGTTACTTGTCGTCTCCTGATTGCAGCATATGCTAGATTGATAGAGGGAATGTCCTCTTTGAGGAATATTTTAGTTGTTGCACTGACATAGAAAGAGATCAGTTCTTCCAATCTTGTTGGGTTGCTCAGATTATGGCTATTAGTATTGAAGATGGTTACATTTTAAAGCTCTGGATACCCGGTCTTTATGTCTTGTCATTTTTTCTTTCTCCAAGTCATGAAAGGCCTGTTCAAGTTCTGCAAGAGTAGTTGTGGATGCTACTTGGGTCTCTTACCTGCTGTGTGATGTGACCCAAAAGTGCTTGCCATGTCTTTTTTGTTGTGATAGTGACCTCAAACTGTCTTCGGTGTATTTTAATTCTTCCAAACAGATGTGTTCCCATTTTCATGTCATTTGGGGAAGTTTCTTATGCAAAACTTCAGGGAGAGACTTTCTTTGGTGTTTCATTCTTGGAGGATTTTCTCCTCATTATAATCCAGTTTTTAGCTGTTACTACTAAAATCATCCTTTCTTTCAGTATATATAAAAAATAACAATTATTTTCTATCATGCATGTCTATATATGATTACAAAAATTTAAGGGTATATACCTTCATATAACTACCTCAAAATTGAAAGTCCAATCATTATATCAAAAAGAGTTCTATATAACTCAAAGATTTGCCAGTATGCTACAGATTGCCTACATTTGAGTTTAGTTAATTTGGATAAAGTTGGACATGGTTTGATTACATCCTATAGTGGGGTAATTGGACCCAAAATCAAGCTGTGTCTTCCTCCCTGACCCATATAATAATATTTCTTCATCCTGTTTAACCCCCATAATAATTTTTTCAAACAATGCCTAAATTAGCATAACATCATCCTTGTTCAGAAAAGCAAAATGTTCTAAAGTTCTTTTCAAGTTGGAAGTATCTCAAGTGTTTCCTTCATCTGGCTAACTTCTTTTGGGGTGATACATTCATGCAGTATCCTCATCCACTTACTAATGCAGTATCTTCATCTGGCTAACTGCGATTACTTTAGGTACAAATGAAGGAGGTACAAATAATTAGTTCATGAAAAGTTAGCTGACATTGAAACTTATGTCTAGTATGTTTGAACAAAGAACATTTGGAACATTTCAGATCTGAGCAAAAGAGACATTTTCTTTTTCAAGTACTGTTCGATCAATTACATATGAATCGATATTGGATCCTCTGGTCTGAGGTTATCAACAAAAGGATTTTCCCAAGTCACTTTCTTTTTGTCCAGGTTAACTCATCTTTTTTTTTTTGTCCAAGTTTTTCTCTTTTGTCTAATTCCCTTCATTTTATTTTTTGAGTCTCGGATATATCCCCAGTCATAGGTTTGCAATCCTTATCTATGAGTTGAAAGGTCCAAACAATCAAATCTGCAATCTAGTGTGACCTGACAATATTAGGCTAGGCACTTCTTCTGCTTTGTACTTTTGGCACAATTTTTAGCTAACCTGTTTTATAAAGCCCTGTGAGGATTGTAGTGAGAACAGGTTTAACAGAAGCGATGAACCAAGTCCTGAGTGAAGAATATTAAATTTTATCATGGTCAAGTTCTATTC
This sequence comes from Salix purpurea, assembly GCA_027405865.1. Lineage (NCBI taxonomy): Eukaryota > Viridiplantae > Streptophyta > Magnoliopsida > Malpighiales > Salicaceae > Salix > Salix purpurea. Next base: position 21,801 of record JAOWLH010000107.1, on the reverse strand, counting down.
TCCAAAATAGGTTGCTAAACATGGTTTGATTCACTTTTGTTGACATAGGGGCTGTGAAACATTAGAATTACACTGTATGCTGACTAATTCTCCCTTTTGGTAATTATGAGGATAATGCCATGAAATTCAAGATTATACGATTTTGCAAGACCAAATTACTTGTTGAGGCTAGGTTATAATTATTAATTCTATTGGATAAAAGGCTATTTTTAAGTTTGCTAATGCTAAAAGATAATTTGTGTCATTGGCAGGAAATGATTAATTCTTGGAGCATGCCTTTCCTTGAAGCATTTCGTGATGCAAAAAATGTTCAGCTATATGAGGTACTAAAGTGTAGTTTACTTCAATTTATTGATTTAGGTAATATCTAATTGGTGGATTGGGTATCAAGACATGGGACAAAATTTATCATATTTTTTCTTTCCTTTTTTTTTCCTGGCAAGGATAATACAATTGTCACTCCTAAATATTTGTCTGTGCCTCCAATAATTTTTTCTTTGCCAAAGTGATTGTTCAGCACATATATAAATTGGCAGTAGAAAATTTTAAATCCAAGATTTGTCATCATTATGATCAAAATCTGGTTGAAACAACAAATTACTGCTAGATCTCCATCTTGGCTTGCCCTAGAAAATACCAAAAGGTACATTAATACACTTACTGAAACCCTTGTGGTTGATATAACTTAGCTGAGAACATAAGCTCGATGCCAAGGGGCATAATCTGATTTTTGGTTTTCAGCTGTTCTCGTAATTGAGATTGTTAATATTTTTCCTCCTAATGTGAGTTGGTAATCAAGATTCACATTTTCCAGGTGTCATTTATAGACTCGTGGTTCTTATGTTTGAATCCAATCAAGAAAATGCTACTTCGGATGATGAGGAAATCGAATATTGATGGAAATGATGCACTTCAGAAGCAAATTGTTTATTCATTTGGTGACCATTATTACATAAGAAAGGATCTTAGAATATTGAACCTTCTCACTGGGTACAAAAGCTTTACATTCTTGTTTATCCCTTTGATAGCAGAGAGTTGGTTCTAAAAAATGCTTCTTGCTGTTGTCATTCTACAGTTATATTTTTCTACTCGACAAATTTGGAAAAATAAGATGGGGAGGCTTTGGATTGGCCACAGAAGAGGAATTGTCGTCCCTCGTTTCTTGCACGTCATTACTCTTAGAAGAGAAATGAGGCAGTTGACGCGCTGTGTTTTGTATCGATTTTTTAAAGGATTCGTGTATCCAGGAAATTTGAATCCTTCTTTTCTGGATAACTTACAATTATCCTTTAATTCCATTATCAGAGGTCCTGTATGAGGAGCAGAAGGAGCACATATCCCGGTTTGGCTTTACATGACAGTAAATATTGATTTCCTTACAATTGCTGTAGCAACATTGGCTTGTGAAACTCATTGTGGGAGATTTTGTTTGTGGCTATTATCCCTAGACCCTTGGAGTTTGGACACTGCATGTAGTGATTTTAGTCTCCCTGGAGCCTCTGTTTTGTTTCAGATTAGTAGTTTTGAAAGGCCTGGAATGTTGAATAAGCTTTTATATTTACAAAACCCGAGGACGTGAAGAGTTGAATAAACCGTATTTGTGTTCAACTTTTTGGTTTCCTTTTTTATATTTACAGGCAGCAAGGGTTCATGTTTACAGGAAACCACAGGCGAGATAACTTTAGCAATTCATTTTCTAGTTTATTTTTTATATTTAAAGGTGGCAACAATAATCCTAGTGTTTTTAGGATGGAAATTTTGTTCATTATATTACTTAAACTAGAAAATTTATTTATTTGATGTTATTTTGTTAATTAGGTGTAACAATTTTAGCTGGTGGTAAATTTGTTATTTTTTTCATGTTTGGGCGTAAATAATACTTGGTATTTTTAACTAAGATTTAAAACTTGTTTAGGTTGATTTTGTAGGCTTATCAATATAGGTTTACATGCGATCATATCTTTCTGAAAAATTTATTTTATTAGCATTTCTTAAGTTATAGTGTGTACATTTTATTTTATTTTATTAGGTCAATTATCTTCTTATCCTTGTGTTTTTAGCAGCTTAGTACAAAAAAAATGTATGAAAAGAAATGAAAGTGTTACTGCATTTATTTTTGTCTCTAACCATATCAGAAGCATAAATAAAAGTAAAAAAAAAAAAAAAAGATTAAACATTATATAAAGCTTGTTTCAAGTCGTCTATGAAAACACATCATAAAAGACCCTAAATAAAATATCTCTAAATCAATTGAAATTTCATATACTATTTATTAGGGGTACAATTGCACTGCATATCAAATTTAAGTTTATTTTTGTTATAACCTATTTTTAGGTTTTCTCCTCAATTTACCTTTTTCCTTATGAAAAGAAATCAAAATAAAAATAAAAAAGGACTAGCAACTTGGAAAATGAAGGCCGAAAAGAATTTCAAATGAAAGGGATTGTTAAGGATTGAGGTTGGGGAATTATCGTGCATGATCAAAGTACATTATTTTATATTTAATATAAAAAAGCTTATGTCAGCCTTAGAATATACGAATAAGAGTTGGTTTGAGAGAAGGTATAAGAGAATTGCCAACTTAGTAAGGCTTCTAATTAAGATTTACGTGGTTAAGGTCCTGATGCATTTCTGGAATCTAGATTACAAATGTCTCATCTTTAAAGATGTTGACATTATCCTTATTATTGAAGAGTATGCTCAAATTTTAAACTTTTCAAATGACATTCACAAATTATATTTCAGACCAAGAGTTGAGAACATGGCTTCCAAGGTCATAAAATTATTACATCTAGACCAAGTTGATTAATGCAGGATGTCTAACAAAGGATTTAAATGGATGTTGATTGAGAAGAAATTGAAGGCATACAATGACAAGGACAAGCTAGGAGAAGAGAAATACCATGCAATTGCTTTCTCCATTTTTGGGCTAGTTTTGTTTTTTTAAAAGTCACTAGGATCATCAAGATCAAAGTTACCAATGCCTCCATTCAATATGAATGCATAAACAATAACACCACCTCAGATGTATTGACTAAACTTATCCCTAAGCCATTGTAGACTACTACATGGAAAAAGATCAATGTGGTGTTGTGTTCCACTACTATTCATGTGGATAAGAAGTAACCTGGAAACACCGAGAAAAGTTTTCAATAATTTTGATGTTTAGATATATAAAACTCCTCGGGTTGATGTTGAGGATTGGAACAGCCTAAATGAAAAGGATTGGGTAAAAAAATATCAAACACTCTTGACTTGAGTAATTTAAGGTGGAGAGCCTCTTAGGTAGTGAGTTCATTTATCTTATGAGTTATAGTAATAAAACACGAGTCCCATTAATTGGTTTGATTAATTATATTTTCAGTGGTTGATATGCAATTTAGAAGCATATACATTAGTTGAGTGTGTCTGTTTGTTTAAGAAGACTAATTCTTCGTTGAACTGCCATCAAATATGACTGCAGGCATCTTGCCAAGTCCATAAAGAGGAATGAAAAATGAATCCTTTAGCTAGCCCTAATTATTAGAAAATAACAACCGGTTCTTGTGAAAAGTTAAAAATGCCTTTGAATCGAAAGTTAAATTTCAGCACATTAAAAGATAAAACCATAATCCATAATCCATAATAATATGTATATTACTTACAAGATAACAACCGGTTCACGGTTTACTTGTTCCGTTAATACAAAAAATAACGTTACCTTCTTTTTTAACTGTTTGAAACTTGTGTTATCAAACCTAAAGCTTGTTGGCTTCTCTCTCTCTCCTTTCCTTTATCTCTCTTAAAGATATCTCGCAACCGGCATTTGCCTCTTTCCTATGTTCTAAAGTAATACTTCTCTCTTCCATTTTTCAGAAACCAAATTATCTAAACATTAGCGGCATTGCTTCTAATCCCTTTTATATTATTTGCTCAAAAATAACAAATCCAAACAAAAGAAAGAAATGGCAGCTGCGCCTTTTCCCGCCGGAATTCTAATCGCTGCCGTAGTGTTTCATGCTACGGTGGTTCTGTCCTCTTTTCCTGCCACTTTTCATCTGGAGAGAGGGATTACGGCAAACCATAAACTGAAACTGAGTAAACTTAAAGAGCGAGACAGAGTGAGGCATGCCAGAATGTTGCAGTCTTCAGGGATTGGTGTTGTTGATTTCCCTGTTCAAGGCACCTTTAATCCTCTTCTCGTTGGGTAATATTTTCATTTGAAACATATTTGAATTATGGGTTTCTCTTAGTTTCTGACTTTCCATCTTGTTTTTCAAGTTGTATTGGTAAATATTGGATTTTATTTTGGATTTTGGGTTTTTAAATTTTGGATTAAATATGTTGCTAGTCTCAGGTTTGGTTGTTTTTGTAGGCTTTACTATACAAGATTACAATTGGGTTCTCCTCCAAGAGATTTCCATGTACAAATAGATACTGGAAGTGATGTATTGTGGGTTAGTTGTGGCTCTTGCAATGGTTGTCCTGTTAATAGTGGACTTCATGTAAAGCTCACTTCTTTCACTTTTATATTCATACTGTTTCATATTTTGATTTTTAATCTCATGAATTCTGTTAAAAGAAAAAGGAAAAGGAGAGTAATTTAGTGCTGCAATGTTTTCAATATTGTTTCTCTGGTTCTCTTATTACAGACTCCCCTCAATTTCTTTGATCCTGGAAGCTCACCAACAGCTTCGTTGATATCTTGTTCAGACCAAAGATGTAGTCTTGGACTTCAATCCTCAGATTCTGTTTGTTCTTCTCAAAATAATCAGTGTGGTTACACTTTCCAGTATGGTGATGGAAGTGGCACATCAGGATATTATGTATCGGATTTGTTGCATTTCAACACCGTTCTTGGTGGGTCTGTGATGGATAATTTTTCAGCTCCTATTGTATTCGGGTGAGATATTATGGATCTGTCAAGTTAAGATTGTAGTTGTGTGATCATTTTTTAGAACTCTGGAATTCATTTGGATGGTGGGTTATGAAACAGATGTAGCACATTAAAGACTGGGGACTTGACAAAGTCAGATGTAGCAGTTGATGGGATATTTGGGTTTGGACAGCAGGACATGTCTGTTGTCTCTCAACTAGCTTCACAAGGAATAACACCAAGAGCGTTCTCTCACTGCCTGAAAGGAGATGATTCTGGTGGTGGTATATTGGTTCTTGGAGAAATTGTGGAGCCAAACATCGTTTATACCCCACTTGTCCCATCACAGTATGTTTTATCTCCCCTTCTATATCCTTAAAGTTTAGAGTTTTTAATAGAGTGGCTGACATTCTTCTTTTCTTTTCCTCTTCTTATTTACAATTGTATCTATGAAGCAATTTTCATAGTTCTTATTATATAGCTATGAAATCTGGTTTGATCTTCCGCTACTTATTGAAATAAAAGAGAGCGAAATGGATTGATGCAAAGTAGTTGAAGAATATTAGTGCTCGTCTCACATTAGTTTGGCCTGTAGCTTCTTTCCAAAATCATTTCAATGGTGTCTTTGTTGTGATCCTGTTGTTTTTTGTATACCGTTTCTAATAATGCTGGGTGCTATCTTATAAAATGTTCATGTTTGCTCATAATCTTATAACAATCATTCAAAGAGTTGGAAGTCACTGCCTGTTTCTGGCTTCAAGTGGCTTTTGCTAATAAAACACTATACACTTGGTATCTTGAAGGCTAAGAGCAGATAGAGGTCGTACTTCACACATCTCTAATAATTATGACTCAGTTTGATTGTTTGGTATGTTACCACATTGTTTGCTAATAAATTCTCAAAACTTTGGAGCATATAATTCTGTACTTAATTAAAATTTTCACTGACCACCTTTATTTCTAAAATTTCAGGCCTCATTATAATTTGTACCTGCAGAGCATTTCTGTCAATGGCCAAACTTTAGCCATTGATTCATCAGTTTTTGGAACATCAAGCAACCAAGGAACTATAATTGATTCTGGAACAACCTTGGCATATCTAGCAGAAGCAGCTTATGATCCTTTTATTAGTGCTGTAAGTTTCAAAGGAATATTTTATGGGGTAACAGATTGAACATTGTTAAGGATCTCCATTAGCCACTTATTTAGAATGATGTCCTTATCATGTTTTGCTGGAAGACATCTCAGGAATTTTGTACGACTTTAGCAATGTTTGAAGTATTTAGTTTCCCCCTTGTGCAGATAACATCTATTGTTTCACCATCTGTGCACCCATATCTTTCCAAGGGAAGTCACTGTTATTTAATGTCCTCCAGGTTCGTTTTCTACCTCTATTATCCTAGCTCAATTTCCATTGTTATGTGGTCATTGTTACATCGTTTAAACCCAGAAATATGTGTGCGCTTTGTTCTCAGTATCAATGACATATTTCCTCAAGTTAGTTTGAACTTTGCTGGTGGTGCATCAATGATATTAATTCCCCAGGACTACCTTATTCAGCAAAGTTCTATTGTGAGTTCCTTGAGCTTGATATTAATAATAACTTCCAATTTTCTCCTTTTAAGAATGTCTAAATACTCATAATTTGCATAGAAGTTGCTGCTCAGCTGATTGAGATTTGCTATCATTCAATTAAACATTCCCCTTAATTGATTCTAGAGAAATTTATACCTGATCTTGATTCAGTATTTTTTGTTCACTGAGTTTTTTTTTCTTTCCATTTACTGATTTTGGTGTTTAATAATGGACAACTGTTATCGCAGTTTCTTTTATACAGTTGGTGCCCTCTGAATATATAACCGAACTGACCATTTTGTCATGGCTATGCTGCGCAATTTGCAGTCCCAACTGCCAATGCCTTGGTTTCTGTTGAAAACCAGAAAACATCCGGAATCACTAACCAGTAGAATTGAATTGATATTGCAGACTGGTGCCTTATTGTGGTGCATTGGCTTTCAGAAAATTCAGGGTCAAGGGATAACAATCTTAGGAGGTATTGACACCAAACGATCTTATTTTAATCCCTGGAATTACTTGCTTGTAAACATCATTCGAGTTTATATAATCTATTTGCCAAAGATATAGGATTTTTAACAAATTCAAATTTCATCAATCAGGGAATAAAAGCCCAATTTTTGCTGCACTTTGTGACTCAATATCTATAGAGAAATTATACTTCAGAGTGGTCAAATCACGCAGTCTTGTGCATGTCTGCATGAGGTCTTAGTTTCTGTCATCTGCTGATGTTAACCCTAATTATCATGTGATACTATATATAAAACATTCAGTGTTCCTCTTGCTTCTGCAGAACCCAAAACCAGAAAGATTGCTCCATGTGCTCCCTTATACTTGAACCTAAAAGTGTTGCTACTATATATAAAACATTTAGTGTTCCTGTTGCTTGCAGAACCGAAAACCAGAAAGATTACTCCATATATTCTCTTATACTTGAGCCTAAAAATGTTGCTACAATAGTACAACACCATCTGGACATTTTTCTATAATATTTTGTTTTGGGTCCAACCAGAGGTGCTAATGTTACCAATTTCATAATTGCTCATTTGTATTTATTGTTTTTTTGTTCATTTTTCTTGAAAATTAAAAATGCATTGAAATTGATAAAAAAAAAACTCACCTCAAAAGGAGAGGATTCTTTATGATTACTCTTTACTTATTTGTGACACGATTTATAATCCTGGCATTATCATTAAGTTTTAGCTTTCATTCTTCAGTTTTATTTTTATTTTTACCAAAGCAGTTATCACATGTTATTTGTCAGCCCTTTCTCGGTCAATATATCCAACAAAAAATTGTGTTTGTTGGTCCATTGCTTATGTTTTTTCCTTCACATAATTGCTTTTGACCTTGATTTCGAAACTCAATGCACGGTTCTCAACGAAACAGTTAATAATCTGCACTAATTAGCACTCTTCAGCTTGCATTTATCTTCATGATCAAGATAATTAACACAACCAAGTCCATGCACAAGTTGTAATTGTCTCGCTAACAACCCTTTACCCTATTTCTTCTTTGATGCTACCTTATGTGACATTTTTTATATATTTTTTCTACTTCGCTTCTTTTTTCTCCATCTCTTTCATTTAAATAAGCTGTAATCTTATGCTTAAGAAACCATGTTAGCTGTCTTGTTTTTGCAGATCTTGTTCTGAAAGACAAAATCGTTGTTTATGACATTGCTAATCAACGGATTGGATGGGCTAATTATGACTGTAAGTTGCAATTTTCTATTGTTTAGCATTAGAATTAGATGTTATTGTAATCGGTTAAAATTCTAGAATATCAACACAGAAGAGATCATTATTGTAAATGGGTAATTCTTCTCCCTTGAAAAAAGCTGTTTTCCTAATTGCTTTGATAGAAACTCAGAGCTCATTCAATATGCTACAATTACGAAATAGGATATCACTCTCTTTAGTTTCCAAATGCATTTGAGTTTGGACCTGCTCCTAATTTCCTTTCTTTGTCTGTGAATTATGCTGTTAGGCTCGATGTCAGTAAACGTGTCTACTGCCTTAGATACTGGCAAAAGCGAATTTGTCAATGCTGGGACATTGAGCAATAACGGTTCACCAAAAACCATGCTTCACAAAATGACACCGGTGACTATGATGTCATTCCTTCAGCATATGCTATTGCTCAGCTGCTACATGTTTTTGTAGCAACACATCTGGAACTACTATTCTTTCCCTAATTGTAACGTGCTCTTTCGGGTTTATATTTACAGCGACCGCAGGGCCGTGTAGTATTACTATTCTGGTTGCAGCCAGTTGCTGCCTGGTGTGCACTTGGTTTGTATTTACAGCGACTGCAGGGCCATGTAGTGTTACGTATGTCGTCGGCCATGTACACTGATACTGCAAGATTCATCCAGTAGCAGTTTCCCTCTATTGCAAGCGCTGTAAATTTACCTCATATATAGGATTGTTGATCTAACAGGAGAACTGATTTATAAGAAATGTCATACTTTCATTGCTTTTCAATGTTCCGTAGGTTGTATCCATAAAAGTTCTATGAGCTAAAAGTTACACCTTAATGTATAGTCTGTTACTTGGATTCTTTTGGTCCATGCATCCTGATAGAGTAATGCATGTAATGACCCAAATATTGAAATTCGAATGCGAAAAAAAACTTCTATTTGAAAAAAAAAAAAAGAATAAAAAAAAGTAACTCTTGGTGGTCGGCGCAACACCCCGGGTCAAGCTAAGCTAAATATGTTTGGACATAAGTAGAACAAAGTCAAGGCAACTCTTAAGATTTTTTAAGAGAGTAAAAGAAATTTGAAACTCGAGTCGTTGAATTGATTGTGTTGAATAATTTTTTAATACCATAAAAAAGCAACTCTAATTTAATAACATAAAAAATGAAGCGAACATGAGCAATTTGTTAATACTCGACCAAACATTTTCAATTTATTTTCACCAACAATTATATTTTTTTTATTTGATAACCAAGAGATGATGAGAACATAAATGAAAATTTTAAGAATTCATATTGGAATTTTATTTTATTAGTCAAATAACAATCTAAAAACACTTTATAATGTCATCTCGTCAGTCTGTGTTTTGTATCATTGCACCTTAGTTGTTTAATAAAATACATGACTATAATTTTTATTTTATTTTGTTTTTGTGTGGAAATTATGTTATTTTTTATATATGAATTTTAGAGGTGCTATCTAGTTCCAGTGGTTGGAATTCAATTTTCTTTCAAGGTTGTCGAATAAGAGAATTAATATGCTCACACCATGAATATATATATATATATATATATATATATATATATATATATATATATATATATTGTCTAATTACCGGATCGTCCCTCCCTCCCAAGCATGTTTTTTGTCCTTTTCGAGGGACAAAATTGTTATTTAACTGTTAACTGAAATATTAAAAAATTACAAAACCGGTCGGACGAACCGGACTGGAAACGTGCAATGACCGAGGAGCCCCTCAACCCAGGCGTCTTCTTGTCCTTTTCGAGGGACAATTTCGTTAATACACTGTTTATGGACAGAAAAAAGAGAGCATATGCACGCGCGAAGCATCGGAACAAATGTTCAGTCCACAGTGGTTTTGAGTCACGGTGAACAGTAGACCACCAAGCTACTTTAGATTCTTTGTGTTAAGGAACCATCTCACCTAAAAGTTTAAGCTTGTAAGTGAGGTCCCATAATATGATTTATATTATTCTCTAACACTTTGTAATACTAATAAGCATTCTTTAAAATGAAGACATATTTTACGTCGTCAGTCTCTAGAGATTAAACCAACATATGTCTTGGATCTATGGTGATTACATAATTAACTGGTTGTGGACAAGCTACGCTTTGAAACAACTAATCTCGGCTCTGCAGGAAACAAAACTTGTAGAAGTAACTCAACATATGCAGGCACATTACAGCTTCTATAACCTGATTCCAAAACGGTAAATTTGAAACAACACAAGGCATTCAAAGTGCAGGAACTACAGGTGCAAGATACTATTTCTCTTCTATGTTCTGATATTGAAGAAGTTACGAAGCATCAAGTGTTTCTTAGGAAAAAAGGAGACACGTGTAAAGAAAGAATGTTGTTGACAGTGTTGATTCTTCTAGCTTGGGTTCCAGAAAACTTTGAATGTTGCTGACAGTGATGATCTTTCGAGACTTGTGTAGGTTAAGATTTTAGAGAGGACAAGAGGGATGACCGGATGAGTTAATTAATTGAAATGGAATGAGACAGACACTAAGACAAAAGTTAATTAACTGTAACTTTGTAAGCTCATAAACTCGGTACACATTTAATGATTTAACAGGTTTGACCGATTTTACCGAGTCAACTCATGATTTTATTGGTTTTAAAGTTTTAACCTGGTTTTGCCAGGTATATGCATATTGACGATTTTACAAGTCAACTAGCGAGTTTAACAATCGTGATAAAGACAGATCCTTACTGAATCAGATTGGTTGGAAAAGGCATTAAACTACATAACACAATAGATCTTGTTGTACCAAAAGTGTGAATCATGGTAAAACTAATTTCAATTGAATATCAAATTCTGAACCCAGTATATGCACATGTCAAAAAGCGGGGGGAAACTTATTATTATCATCAACAGCACAAACTGCATTCTTATCAATTAGCATCCTATGCATGGAACAATGATAGTAAATCCATGACATTTTCAAGATTCTAGCATAAAACACAAGTTATGCAAATTGCCATAACATTTTCTGCATAGGAGCATTTATATTATTGTTGAAAAGGTGAACGACTCCTTGGTGGACCTCTCCACAATTCGACCAGCAGTCCAACTTCAGACTACTCTCCACATTTTTTCTCCCACCACTCAATAAACTTGACCTGTGCTGCCATAGTATCCAACCTGTAAAGTTGCAGCCAGTGGTTTCCAACTTCATGTCCAAATGTCCAACCAAAAACACCCCCAGCTAGAAAGGACAGCCCAGCACCTGTTAAATATGATTGGGGTAAGACGATTTTTCATAACTAAGAAAACATGAAAGAACACCTTTATTTCTTTCTGTAAGCTTCTGTTAATGATAATTGGCCGGTTTTCACTGTGTAACTAAAGAAACTCAAAGTAAATATATTTGGGGAGAGCTGGACCAGTAGATTCTTATATAATAATGATTTTTCCACTATCAGTCAATGGCAATAACTCTTAAAATGTAAAGCAAAAGGACCAAAAAGACAAGAAAGCTGGGAATATGATTCCACTTTCCCAAATTTCTATGTCCCTATAAATCATATTTATGCATATTTTAAGCATACTGGATTTGCCTGAAACACAATCCCCCAAAGTCGAAATCTCTTGCAAGTTACAAAGTAATCAACAGTGAAATCAGGTTTCACTAAAAGATAAACTAGCACTTGCATATGGACATGCAAATGATGACCCCTTTAAAAACATTTGCAACTGCAAACAGAAATAATTGTGACAAGGCTCAATCAAAATAATAGACTTTGAATCATCTTTCATCCTTAAGTTACCACCACATTCAATTCCAAGACTGTATTTACAATACAAAAATAGAGAGAGGGGGTATTAGACTACCATGTACGCTCCTTGAATATTTCCAGGCAACACCAGCTGTTGATACTGCTCCAATTACACTTCCTGTAAGTCCAAAGTTTACTGCTTCCCTAGCAGTCCTCAGCTGAAAAAGAAGATGACTTTAATCAAGCTTTTCCATAAATAAAGATCAAGAAGTAAACATGCTACAAAACAGGAACAATCAGAGCATATGGAATGATACTTATCGTAGTATCTACCTTCAACAAGGAAAACTTTATATTTTATGAAAACTCAGTAAAACCCTGAACCAATAAAATTGATTTAAAATGTCTCCAGCAAACAAATGCCTAACAACAAGGTTCATCAGAGGAAAAGTTTCAGCATTTTCAATTCAGTCCAGAGATTGCAAACAAATACTCTGCAAAAAGACAAAAGCAATGATAACAAAATCCCCAGCAGTAATTATATCAGATGCTTGGTACAAGTGAAATTGGTGAGCATCCAAGAAGCAACACATAAAAAAAGCAAACAAAGGGGCAGGATTTGGCAGTAACTTTTCATAAATAGAGTCAGTATAGATTAGGTATGCATATTGCATACAACAAGAATGGTTAGCAGAAATGTTGCCACAGATTTGATGTAAGAATCTTAAGGAATCCATCGTATGATAAGTGATAAAAAAAAAAGGCAGTCAAAAATTGCCAGAGCATACTTAATTCATGCAAATATTGAAGTCATGTGAAAAAGCCCAAGAGGTTGAAGGAAACATCACAAACATTGTTAAAGGTCCATTGACTGATAGCCATCAAAAAATGAGAACAAACCAGGGAGTTAAAGAAAACATTCCAAACATATACTATTCTCACCCTAGTAATTTAATCAAAACAAATAAATTCTATTATGAGGCATTTTGGACACAATAAGTTTGTAGTCTTAAAAGCTCAAGTTCTATAAAAGAACAACAAAATAACTGTATTCTTTTTAGCAAGAAAATAAATTTGAAACTTCGGAAGACCAACAAACTATTCAAAATATTTTCAGATACTGCAGGATACTCAACTAATATTAGCATTTGAGGTTCAGGTTTTGTTCAGTGATAGATGCGATCTAATCAACTTACAGGTACCCTTAAGACTTTATTCACTTTTAACTATATTACTTGACAATTACTATTATTAATGGCACATTAAACATTTATGCAATATCTAGAATGGGTGCTCTGTAAACGCTCAAGGAGGGAAAAAGACAGATCGTCGGAGGCCTGAAGGAGAATAATTGCCTGAAGAGATATTGCAGACAGCGTGTCCAACAATAACATTAGTTTAAGTCTAAATCAAGTCTGTTAATTTGCGGTATGTGTTTGCGAATGGTTCTGGCCAATAAATTTAAGCAATTTTCAGGTCAAACCTGAGAAGCAGACTTACACACCATCACATAATCTGAGGTGTGGCCAATAAATGTGGTTCTGGCCAATAAATGTAAGCAATTGCCAGGTGACTACCTCTTGTTACTGCTGCATCACATTTATTCATGTTTACAGTACTCGATAAAATATTCCTCAATATTATGTTAGCATAAGGAAAAAATTGTCTAGGAATTTTCCCATTACGTGCCCAAATATCACAGGCCAGACAGGACGATCATCTTCAAAAAGTGAGGTGTGTGTTTCGATATCCAGCAGGCATCATAAACAATTTAAAGCTGATATTGTACCATAATAACATAACAAAGGAAATTGTATCTTTGAACAAGACTCTTCAACATAATTGTTCTTGGAAACACAGGTTGAATTCAACTACCAGGTCACCTGAGCAGCTTGCAATTGTCAGAATAATAACATAAAAGATAATTGTATCTTTGGACAAGACTCTTCAACATAATTGTTCTTGGAAACACAGGTTGAATTCAACTACCAGATCACCTGAGCAGCTTGCAATTGTCAGAATAATATTTCACCGCTACTAATTTCATATCAAACTGTGAAATAACTGAAGACAGAGACACATTATCGAAGAGTGTGATTTAAGTTCGAATAAGGAAATTATACAGAGTGACTATAAGCACCATCAAGAATAAATACGAACGATTCACAAAATACCCAACACAATGAAGAGATATTTAGAGTAAAATTCTAACAGAGCTAAAGATATGTCCATATGATTATTCTCAACTAAAACACACAACTCTTAAATCACTTTTTTATATTTAAAAAAATAGACAAGCAAATAAAAGGAACCCAAAATCAATAATAAAAATAAAAAAGATAGAAAATATATTCAAAATGAACCCAGCATCCATCATCAGCAGATAAGCAGTAAAATCCAGCAAAAATGAAATCTTTACTTGAAATGAAGCATAAAATGCAAGAATAAGAAAAAAACAGATGAGAAAAATCTAAAATTCCGACAAAAAAGAAAAGAAAATAAAAGATGGAAACCAAGTAACAGAAATGACGATCTGATCTAACAAAATCTACGACAGTAAGCAAGGAGTAAAAAGAAAGGGAAGGAAGCATACAGTGGGGCCATGAATAGGATCTGAAGCAATAAACTCCTGAACATCAGAATCAGACCAAGAAGGGATTGGTTTATCACGTCTCAGGAATCTTGAATAGTTTTCAAGAAACGAAAATCTATCTCCCCAAAATTCTGTAAACCCTTCCCAGTGTTTCTTGAAAAATGAAGGGTCTGATGGTTCTCCCATTTCCTTTCTCTGTATATTTGTGATGATGATTAGCAGTGAAAATAGTGGGGAGGATGTTAGAACAGAAAAGCGCAGCCAACCTTACCTCCTTTTCCTTAATTAAATCAAAACTGCAGGGCACACTCACAAGATTTTTGTATTTAATAAAGCCTATGATTTATCGGATTGGTCTGAGAAGGGTACACATTTAATGATTTAACAGGTTTGACTGATTTTACCGAGTCAACTCATGATTTTATTGGTTTTAAAGTTTTAACCTGGTTTTGCAAGGTATATGCATATTGACGATTTTACAAGTCAACTAGCGTGATAAAGACAGATCCTTACTGAATCAGATTGGTTGGAAAAGGCATTAAACTACATAACACAATAGATCTTGTTTTACCAAAAGTGTGAATCATGGTAAAACTAATTTCAGTTGAATATCAAATTCTGAACCCAGCATATGCACATGTCAAAAAGCGGGGGGAAACTTATTATTATCATCAACAGCACAAACTGCATTCTTATCAATTAGCATCCTATGCATGGAACAATGATAGTAAATCCATGACATTTTTAAGATTCTAGCATAAAACACAAGTTATGCAAATTGCCATAACATTTTCTGCATAGGAGCATTTATATTATTGTTGAAAAGGTGAACGACTCCTTGGTGGACCTCTCCACAATTCGACCAGCAGTCCAACTTCAGACTACTCTCCACATTTTTTCTCCCACCACTCAATAAACTTGACCTGTGCTGCCATAGTATCCAACCTGTAAAGTTGCAGCCAGTGGTTTCCAACTTCATGTCCAAATGTCCAACCAAAAACACCTCCAGCTAGAAAGGACAGCCCAGCACCTGTTAAATATGATTGGAGTAAGACGATTTTTCATAACTAAGAAAACATGAAAGAACACCTTTATTTCTTTCTGTAAGCTTCTGTTAATGATAATTGGCCGGTTTTCACTATGTAACTAAAGAAACTCAAAGTAAATATATCTGGGGAGAGCTGGACCAGTAGATTCTTATATAATAATGATTTTTCCACTATCAGTCAATGGCAATAACTCTTAAAATGTAAAGCAAAAGGACCAAAAAGACAAGAAAGCTGGGAATATGATTCCACTTTCCCAAATTTCTATGTCCCTATAAATCATATTTATGCATATTTTAAGCATACTGGATTTGCCTGAAACACAATCCCCCAAAGTCGAAATCTCTTGCAAGTTACAAAGTAATCAACAGTGAAATCAGGTTTCACTAAAAGATAAACTAGCACTTGCATATAGACATGCGAATGATGACCCCTTTAAAAACATTTGCAACTGCAAACAGAAATAATTGTGATAAGGCTCAATCAAAATAATAGACTTTGAATCATCTTTCATCCTTAAGTTACCACCACATTCAATTCCAAGACTGTATTTACAATACAAAAATAGAGAGAGGGGGTATTAGACTACCATGTACGCTCCTTGAATATTTCCAGGCAACACCAGCTGTTGATACTGCTCCAATTACACTTCCTGTAAGTCCAAAGTTTACTGCTTCCCTAGCAGTCCTCAGCTGAAAAAGAAGATGACTTTAATCAAGCTTTTCCATAAATAAAGATCAAGAAGTAAACATGCTACAAAACAGGAACAATCAGAGCATATGGAATGATACTTATCGTAGTATCTACCTTCAACAAGGAAAACTTTATATTTTATGAAAACTCAATAAAACCCTGAACCAATAAAATTGATTTAAAATGTCTCCAGCAAACAAATGCCTAACAACAAGGTTCATCAGAGGAAAAGTTTCAGGCATTTTCAATTCAGTCCAGAGATTGCAAACAAATACTCTGCAAAAAGACAAAAGCAATGATAACAAAATCCCCAGCAGTAATTATATCAGATGCTTGGTACAAGTGAAATTGGTGAGCATCCAAGAAGCAACACATAAATAAAGCAAACAAAGGGGCAGGATTTGGCAGTAACTTTTCATAAATAGAGTCAGTATAGATTAGGTATGCATATTGCATACAACAAGAATGGTTAGCAGAAATGTTGCCACAGATTTTATGTAAGAATCTTAAGGAATCCATCGTATGATAAGTGATAAAAAAAAAGGCAGTCAAAAATTGCCAGAGCATACTTAATTCATGCAAATATTGAAGTCATGTGAAAAAGCCCAAGAGGTTGAAGGAAACATCACAAACATTGTTAAAGGTCCATTGACTGATAGCCATCAAAAAATGAGAACAAACCAGGGAGTTAAAGAAAACATTCCAAACATATACTATTCTCACCCTAGTAATTTAATCAAAACAAATAAATTCTATTATGAGGCATTTTGGACACAAAATAAATTTGTAGTCTTAAAAGCTCAAGTTCTATAAAAGAACAACAAAATAACTGTATTCTTTTTAGCAAGAAAATAAATTTGAAACTTCGGAAGACCAACAAACTATTCAAAATATTTTCAGATACTGCAGGATACTCAACTAATATTAGCATTTGAGGTTCAGGTTTTGTTCAGTGATAGATGCGATCTAATCAACTTACAGGTACCCTTAAGACTTTATTCACTTTTAACTATATTACTTGACAATTACTATTATTAATGGCACATTAAACATTTATGCAATATCTAGAATGGGTGCTCTGTAAACGCTCAAGGAGGGAAAAAGACAGCTCGTCGGAGGCCTGAAGGAGATTAATTGCCTGAAGAGATATTGCAGACAGCGTGTCCAACAATAACATTAGTTTAAGTCTAAATCAAGTCTGTTAATTTGCGGTATGTGTTTGCGAATGGTTCTGGCCAATAAATTTAAGCAATTTCAGGTCAAACCTGAGAAGCAGACTTACACACCATCACATAATCTGAGGTGTGGCCAATAAATGTGGTTCTGGCCAATAAATGTAAGCAATTGCCAGGTGACTACCTCTTGTTACTGCTGCATCACATTTATTCATGTTTACAGTACTCGATAAAATATTCCTCAATATTATGTTAGCATAAGGAAAAAATTGTCTAGGAATTTTCCCATTACGTGCCCAAATATCACAGGCCAGACAGGACGATCATCTTCAAAAAGTGAGGTGTGTGTTTCGATATCCAGCAGGCATCATAAACAATTTAAAGCTGATATTGTACCATAATAACATAACAAAGGAAATTGTATCTTTGCACAAGACTCTTCAACATAATTGTTCTTGGAAACACAGGTTGAATTCAACTACCAGGTCACCTGAGCAGCTTGCAATTGTCAGAATAATAACATAAAAGATAATTGTATCTTTGGACAAGACTCTTCAACATAATTGTTCTTGGAAACACAGGTTGAATTCAACTACCAGATCACCTGAGCAGCTTGCAATTGTCAGAATAATATTTCACCGCTACTAATTTCATATCAAACTGTGAAATAACTGAAGACAGAGACACATTATCGAAGAGTGTGATTTAAGTTCGAATAAGGAAATTATACAGAGTGACTATAAGCACCATCAAGAATAAATACGAACGATTCACAAAATACCCAACACAATGAAGAGATATATTTAGAGTAAAATTCTAACAGAGCTAAAGATATGTCCATATGATTATTCTCAACTAAAACACACAACTCTTAAATCACTTTTTTATATTTAAAAAAATAGACAAGCAAATAAAAGGAACCCAAAATCAATAATAAAAATAAAAAAGATAGAAAATATATTCAAAATGAACCCAGCATCCATCATCAGCAGATAAGCAGTAAAATCCAGCAAAAATGAAATCTTTACTTGAAATGAAGCATAAAATGCAAGAATAAGAAAAAAAACAGATGAGAAAAATCTAAAATTTCGACAAAAAAGAAGAGAAAATAAAAGATGGAAACCAAGTAACAGAAATGACGATCTGATCTAACAAAATCTACGACAGTAAGCAAGGAGTAAAAAGAAAGGGAAGGAAGCATACAGTGGGGCCATGAATAGGATCTGAAGCAATAAACTCCTGAACATCAGAATCAGACCAAGAAGGGATTGGTTTATCACGTCTCAGGAATCTTGAATAGTTTTCAAGAAACGAAAATCTATCTCCCCAAAATTCTGTAAACCCTTCCCAGTGTTTCTTGAAAAATGAAGGGTCTGATGGTTCTCCCATTTCCTTTCTCTGTATATTTGTGATGATGATTAGCAGTGAAAATAGTGGGGAGGATGTTAGAACAGAAAAGCGCAGCCAACCTTACCTCCTTTTCCTTAATTAAATCAAAACTGCAGGGCACACTCACAAGATTTTTTGTATTTAATAAAGCCTATGATTTATCGGATTGGTCTGAGAAGGGTAGAATACTCTACTCGGACACCAACCCGTACCACCTTGAATAGATGTAATTTTTTTAAATTTTATTGGATTCGGTTTTGTAAGACCCAAAGTTCAGGTACCAAATTGTCCATTTCGAATAAACAGGGAACTTCAAATTTTAAAAAGATTTTACATGTAATTATAAATTAAATAATTCTAAAATATAACATTAGAGTTGAGGTTATGAATGCCTAATAGATATTTAAAATCCAATCCGATTAGGTTTGCATATAAAAAAATCTATAATGGTTTAGGTTAAGTTTGATAATTATTTTGATTTTAAGTTCAGTTTGGATGTTATAACACTTTGTTATTACAACATCTATTATTTAAGATTAAAGTTGAGAGAAAAATGGAATTAACATAAAAAAAATACTATCAATTGAACTTCTTATCTAGCATGGGTTTCACTTTAAACCATATTGAAATTGTTTTAACATGATCTAAATGACTTGATCGGTTCAAAAATAACTTGATCAACCGACCACCAAATAAATCTAAAGTTGAATTTGACAAAAAAAATCTTCTCGACTCTTCACCTAGCAGAAGCTTAAAATTAAATTATATGAATTAATTTAAGACAACCCAAATGATTGTTTAAAAAATATGATGATAAAATTAAAAAAATTAAAAAGATTTTTATTGTTTAATGAATAACGAAGCTCCAAAAAAAAATATCAGGTAGTGTTTTTTTATTGTTAGTATAGAAGAGTAATATTTTTATAAAGAAAATAAATATAAATTATAATATGTTCATTCGCTTCTCATTTGATCATATTTTGTGTATATGTAATAATTTTCTCCCCGCATTATTATACACTTTTATATTCTTAAAAAATAATCAAAATTTAAGATATAATTGAATTTATCTTATGAGTAAAATTTTGCAATGATTAATGTCACAATCAATCATTGATATAGAAAAAAAATACTCTTTTCCTAGACTAATAGAACAAAGAAAAAATCACATGCAAAATAATACAAATATTTTCACTTAAGACTCATAATTTATTCTTCTAATTAGGTTTTATGTTTTTATCCCCTCATAAATGTTTATATCTTCTGAAATAAGTATTGACAGTGCAATTATTAGTTGACAGAATCGACCATTAACTAAATACTTGGTCATGCAATAGGTCAGTAAAAATAGGAAGAGAACTAATAATGTGAAACTCAAGGTAACTTAGACTGCTAATTAAGATGAAAGAATTCTAATAGGAGATTGTGTTTCAAAACATCTATAGTAAATTGGAATAGCACTCAAAACCTAGTTAATCTTTGATAAATTAGATTTAGTTTGTTCAAGAACTGAATAATACAAGAATTATTTTTCACACAAATTAAACAAAAATCTGAATTTTTATTAATGAAAAAGATTCTTATATATGACCTAATTTTAGCTTACTTACAAAACTTATCCAAATAAATAATAATAAAACAAAAAAGAAAATAATAATAAAATCCAAAATTAATATCCTAAATATACTAGAATAAAATCTATCACCCCTAAAATGTCTCAAATAGACTAGGGATTTAATTGGTAAAGTTGTCTCTCCTTTAGTGTTCTTGTTTGTCTAAAATGTCTGATGAATTGTTTTCTCGTATCAGGAATGGGAAGACTGCAAAAGGAGCTTAAGATGTTATGAGAAGAGAATTCAGAAGAGATAAAAAGGTAAGAGTTGTAAAACTTCAAGCAGTTAGAATTATTACATAAGAATGATAGATGGTGAAAGCCTAGATAATTATTTGGCTAAGTTTTTTGAAACTGTAAACAACCTAAAATCACTTGGAGAAGATGTATTTGAAACAAGAATAGTGTAGAAATTGTTAATGAGTCTAAGTAGAAGATTTGAAGAAACAAGAGGCCTTGATGTGCTTAGAGTTGAAGAAGTTATTGCATCTATCAAAGTGTATGATAAAAAAAAGATTTGCATGATGAAAGAGACAAGCTAATTGGAACTGAGGGAGCTTTTAGTAGTCTATAAGTTGAGAATAATCATTTTTTATGGTGGTAATAAGGGCTCACAAGGAGGGCAGAATCAAAGATGGTAGGGAAAAGATAAAAGATTATCAAGTTGGTCTCTAGGTGGGAATGTACATAATAATCATAGCTCAAACTGGAATCATGGAGTTGTAGCTAATTGTAACAATGTCTTCATCTCACAGAACAAACATGGAAGTAGTAGTCAAGCAAGTGTGATGCCACAGTGTCATGTATGTTAGAAATTTCATTTTGGTGTGTGCAGCCATAAAGGAAACACTAAATGTGGAAAATGCAATTGTTTTGGACATAATACAAACGACCATGACAACTGCAGTTACAGACAACTAGCAAACTATGCAAAGGAGGAAGATTTAACCACATGAATCATGTTCTATGCTTGCAATGCTATAATGTGCAAGATAGAAGTGTGTGGTTTGTGGACAGTGCTTGCAGATAACTGGCAAACTATGCAAAGAAGGAAGATGTAACCACATGAACCTTGTTCTATGCTTGCAATGCTGCAAGTGTGCAAGATAGAAGTGTGTGGTTTGTGGATAGTGCTTGCAGTAATAATATGATATCACAAGAGTCAAGTTTAATAAACATTGACAGAACTGTTACTTGCAAAGTGAAGATGAGTTCTGGCGACCATGTACAAATAACTAGTAAAGGCACTCTGGTGGTTGAGACACAACATAAAAAAACGATACATAAATGAAGTGTTGACGGTTCTAGGCTTAGATGAAAACCTACTAAATACGGCTCAGATGATGGAGCATGGTTATTACATCCTGTTTGGAGGTAATAAAGTTGTGATGTTTGATGATTAAAGCCTCAATAATG
>JAOWLH010000106.1:0-46967 GCA_027405865.1 Salix purpurea | reverse complement strand
GGGTGTTAGCCTTGGATTTTCGGACAAATTGATCCTGACTCGACGAGCCCCATTTAAATGAGTATTAGCCTTATATTTCTAATCATTTTCATATCCAATACCTTTTCTTTGGTATTAGACTTCAAATTTATGGGTAATACACTTTTCCCCCAAACATGGTTGAACTTGGTTTTTGGAAGGGGTGTTAGCCTTGGATTTTCGGACAAATTGATCCTGACTCGACGAGCCCCATTTAAATGAGTATTACCCTTATATTTCTAACCTTATTTTTATCCAAGACCGTTTCGTTATTGTTAGACTTCAAATTTATGGGTAATACACTTTTCACCCAAACATGGTTGAACTTGGTTTTTGGAGGGGGTGTTAGCCTTGCATTTTCGGACAAATTGATCCTGACTCGACGAGCCCCATTTTTAAAGAGTATTGGCCTTATATTTCTAACCTTATTTATATCCAAGACCTTTTCGTTATTGTTAGACTTCAAATTTATGGGTAATACAATTTTCCCCCAAACATGGTTGAACTTGGGTTTTGGAGGGGGTGTTAGCCTTGGATTTTTGGACAAATTGATCCTGACTCGACGAGCCCCATTTAAATGAGTATTAGCCTTAAATTTCTAACCTTATTCATATCCAAGACCTTTTCGTTGGTATTAGACTTCAAATTTATGGGTAATACACTTTGTCCCCAAACATGGTTGAACTTGGTTTTTGGAGGGGGTGTTAGCCTTGGATTTTCGGACAAATTGATCCTGACTCGACGAGCCCCGTTTAAATGAGTATTAGCGTTATATTTCTAACCTTACTCATATCCAAGACCTTTTCGTTGGTATTAGACTTCAAATTTATGGGTAATACACTTTTCCCCCAAACATGGTTGAACTTGGTGTTTGGAGGGGGTGTTAGCCTTGGATTTTCGGACAAATTGATCCTGACTCGACGAGCCCCATTTAAATGAGTATTAGCCTTATATTTCTAATCATTTTCATATCCAAGACCTTTTCTTTGGTATTAGACTTCAAATTTATGGGTAATACACTTTTCCCCCAAACATGGTTGAACTTGGTTTTTGGAAGGGGTGTTAGCCATAGATTTTCGGACAAATTGATCCTGACTCGACGAGCCCCATTTAAATGAGTATTACCCTTATATTTCTAACCTTATTTTTATCCAAGACCGTTTCGTTATTGTTAGACTTCAAATTTATGGGTAATACACTTTTCACCCAAACATGGTTGAACTTGGTTTTTGGAGGGGGTGTTAGCCTTGGATTTTCGGACAAATTGATCCTGACTCGACGAGCCCCATTTAAATGAGTATTAGCCTTATATTTCTAATCATTTTCATATCCAAGACCTTTTCTTTGGTATTAGACTTCAAATTTATGGGTAATACACTTTTCCCCCAAACATGGTTGAACTTGGTTTTTGGAGGGGGTGTTAGCCTTGGATTTTCGGACAAATTGATCCTGACTCGACGAGCCCCATTTTTAAAGAGTATTAGCCTTATATTTCTAACCTTATTTATATCCAAGACCTTTTCGTTGGTGTTAGACTTCAAATTTATGGGTAATACAATTTTCCCCCAAACATGGTTGAACTTGGTTTTTGGAGGGGGTGTTAGCCTTGGATTTTTGGACAAATTGATCTGACTCGACGAGCCCCATTTAAATGAGTATTAGCCTTAAATTTCTAACCTTATTCATATCCAAGACCTTTTCGTTGGTATTAGACTTCGAACTTATGGGTAATACACTTTGCCCCCAAACATGGTTGAACTTTGTTTTTGGAGGGGGTGTTAGCCTTGGATTTTCGGACTAATTGATCCTGACTCGACGAGCCCTGTTTAAATGAGTATGAGCCTTATATTTCTAACCTTACTCATATCCAAGACCTTTTTGTTGGTATTAGACTTCAAATTTATGGGTAATACACTTTTCCCCCAAACATGGTTGAACTTGGTTTTTGGAGGGGGTGTTAGCCTTGGATTTTTGGACAAATTGATCCTGACTCGACGAGCCCCATTTAAATGAGTATTAGCCTTATATTTCTAATCATTTTCATATCCAAGACCTTTTCGTTGGTATTAGACTTCAAATTTATGGGTAATACACTTTTCCCCCAAACATGGTTGAACTTGGTTTTTGGAGGGGGTGTTAGCCTTGGATTTTCGGACAAATTGATCCTGACTCGACGAGCCCCATTTAAATGAGTATTACCCTTATATTTCTAATCATTTTCATATCCAAGACCTTTTCGTTGGTATTAGACTTCAAATTTATGGGTAATACAATTTTCCCCCAAACATGGTTGAACTTGGGTTTTGGAGGGGGTGTTAGCCTTGGATTTTCGGACAAATTGATCCTGACTCGACGAGCCCCATTTAAATGAGTATTACCCTTATATTTCTAATCATTTTCATATCCAAGACCTTTTCGTTGGTATTAGACTTCAAATTTATGGGTAATACACTTTTCCCCCAAACATGGTTGAACTTGGTTTTTGGAGGGGGTGTTAGCCTTGCATTTTCGGACAAATTGATCCTGACTCGCGAGCCCCATTTTTAAAGAGTATTGGCCTTATATTTCTAACCTTATTTATATCCAAGACCTTTTCGTTATTGTTAGACTTCAAATTTATGGGTAATACAATTTTCCCCCAAACATGGTTGAACTTGGGTTTTGGAGGGGGTGTTAGCCTTGGATTTTTGGACAACTTGATCCTGACTCGACGAGCCCCATTTAAATGAGTATTAGCCTTAAATTTCTAACCTTATTCATATCCAAGACCTTTTCGTTGGTATTAGACTTCGAACTTATGGGTAATACACTTTGCCCCCAAACATGGTTGAACTTTGTTTTTGGAGGGGGTGTTAGCCTTGGATTTTCGGACTAATTGATCCTGACTCGACGAGCCCTGTTTAAATGAGTATGAGCCTTATATTTCTAACCTTACTCATATCCAAGACCTTTTTGCTGGTATTAGACTTCAAATTTATGGGTAATACACTTTTCCCCCAAACATGGTTGAACTTGGTTTTTGGAGGGGGTGTTAGCCTTGGATTTTTGGACAAATTGATCCTGACTCGACGAGCCCCATTTAAATGAGTATTAGCCTTATATTTCTAATCATTTTCATATCCAAGACCTTTTCGTTGGTATTAGACTTCAAATTTATGGGTAATACACTTTTCCCCCAAATATGGTTGAACTTGGTTTTTGGAGGGGGTGTTAGCCTTGGATTTTCGGACAAATTGATCCTGACTCGACGAGCCCCATTTAAATGAGTATTACCCTTATATTTCTAATCATTTTCATATCCAAGACCTTTTCGTTGGTATTAGACTTCAAATTTATGGGTAATACACTTTTCCCCCAAACATGGTTGAACTTGGTTTTTGGAGGGGGTGTTAGCCTTGCATTTTCGGACAAATTGATCCTGACTCGACGAGCCCCATTTTTAAAGAGTATTGGCCTTATATTTCTAACCTTATTTATATCCAAGACCTTTTCGTTATTGTTAGACTTCAAATTTATGGGTAATACAATTTTCCCCCAAACATGGTTGAACTTGGGTTTTGGAGGGGGTGTTAGCCTTGGATTTTTGGACAAATTGATCCTGACTCGACGAGCCCCATTTAAATGAGTATTAGCCTTAAATTTCTAACCTTATTCATATCCAAGACCTTTTCGTTGGTATTAGACTTCGAACTTATGGGTAATACACTTTGCCCCCAAACATGGTTGAACTTTGTTTTTGGAGGGGGTGTTAGCCTTGGATTTTCGGACTAATTGATCCTGACTCGACGAGCCATGTTTAAATGAGTATGAGCCTTATATTTCTAACCTTACTCATATCCAAGACCTTTTTGTTGGTATTAGACTTCAAATTTATGGGTAATACACTTTTCCCCCAAACATGGTTGAACTTGGTTTTTGGAGGGGGTGTTAGCCTTGGATTTTTGGACAAATTGATCCTGACTCGACGAGCCCCATTTAAATGAGTATTAGCCTTATATTTCTAATCATTTTCATATCCAAGACCTTTTCGTTGGTATTAGACTTCAAATTTATGGGTAATACACTTTTCCCCCAAATATGGTTGAACTTGGTTTTTGGAGGGGGTGTTAGCCTTGGATTTTCGGACAAATTGATCCTGACTCGACGAGCCCCATTTAAATGAGTATTACCCTTATATTTCTAATCATTTTCATATCCAAGACCTTTTCGTTGGTATTAGACTTCAAATTTATGGGTAATACACTTTTCCCCCAAACATGGTTGAACTTGGTTTTTGGAGGGGGTGTTAGCCTTGCATTTTCGGACAAATTGATCCTGACTCGACGAGCCCCATTTTTAAAGAGTATTGGCCTTATATTTCTAACCTTATTTATATCCAAGACCTTTTCGTTATTGTTAGACTTCAAATTTATGGGTAATACAATTTTCCCCCAAACATGGTTGAACTTGGGTTTTGGAGGGGGTGTTAGCCTTGGATTTTTGGACAAATTGATCTTGACTCGACGAGCCCCATTTAAATGAGTATTAGCCTTAAATTTCTAACCTTATTCATATCCAAGACCTTTTCGTTGGTATTAGACTTCAAATTTATGGGTAATACACTTTGTCCCCAAACATGGTTGAACTTGGTTTTTGGAGGGGGTGTTAGCCTTGGATTTTCGGACAAATTGATCCTGACTCGACGAGCCCCGTTTAAATGAGTATTAGCGTTATATTTCTAACCTTACTCATATCCAAGACCTTTTCGTTGGTATTAGACTTCAAATTTATGGGTAATACACTTTTCCCCCAAACATGGTTGAACTTGGTTTTTGGAGGGGGTGTTAGCCTTGGATTTTCGGACAAATTGATCCTGACTCGACGAGCCCCATTTAAATGAGTATTACCCTTATATTTCTAATCATTTTCATATCCAAGACCTTTTCGTTGGTATTAGACTTCAAATTTATGGGTAATACACTTTTCCCCCAAACATGGTTGAACTTGGTTTTTGGAGGGGGTGTTAGCCTTGCATTTTCGGACAAATTGATCCTGACTCGACGAGCCCCATTTTTAAAGAGTATTGGCCTTATATTTCTAACCTTATTTATATCCAAGACCTTTTCGTTATTGTTAGACTTCAAATTTATGGGTAATACAATTTTCCCCCAAACATGGTTGAACTTGGTTTTTGGAGGGGGTGTTAGCCTTGGATTTTTGGACAAATTGATCCTGACTCGACGAGCCCCATTTAAATGAGTATTAGCCTTAAATTTCTAACCTTATTCATATCCAAGACCTTTTCGTTGGTATTAGACTTCAAATTTATGGGTAATACACTTTTCCCCCAAACATGGTTGAACTTGGTTTTTGGAGGGGGTGTTAGCCTTGGATTTTCGGACAAATTGATCCTGACTCGACGAGCCCCATTTAAATGAGTATTACCCTTATATTTCTAACCTTATTTATATCCAAGACCGTTTCGTTATTGTTAGACTTCAAATTTATGGGTAATACACTTTTCCCCCAAACATGGTTGAACTTGGTTTTTGGAGGGGGTGTTAGCCTTGCATTTTCGGACAAATTGATCCTGACTCGACGAGCCCCATTTTTAAAGAGTATTGGCCTTATATTTCTAACCTTATTTATATCCAAGACCTTTTCGTTATTGTTAGACTTCAAATTTATGGGTAATACAATTTTCCCCCAAACATGGTTGAACTTGGGTTTTGGAGGGGGTGTTAGCCTTGGATTTTCGGACAAATTGATCCTGACTCGACGAGCCCCATTTAAATGAGTATTACCCTTATATTTCTAATCATTTTCATATCCAAGACCTTTTCGTTGGTATTAGACTTCAAATTTATGGGTAATACACTTTTCCCCCAAACATGGTTGAACTTGGTTTTTGGAGGGGGTGTTAGCCTTGCATTTTCGGACAAATTGATCCTGACTCGACGAGCCCCATTTTTAAAGAGTATTGGCCTTATATTTCTAACCTTATTTATATCCAAGACCTTTTCGTTATTGTTAGACTTCAAATTTATGGGTAATACAATTTTCCCCCAAACATGGTTGAACTTGGTTTTTGGAGGGGGTGTTAGCCTTGGATTTTTGGACAAATTGATCCTGACTCGACGAGCCCCATTTAAATGAGTATTACCCTTATATTTCTAATCATTTTCATATCCAAGACCTTTTCGTTGGTATTAGACTTCAAATTTATGGGTAATACACTTTTCCCCCAAACATGGTTGAACTTGGTTTTTGGAAGGGGTGTTAGCCTTGGATTTTCGGACAAATTGATCCTGACTCGACGAGCCCCATTTAAATGAGTATTACCCTTATATTTCTAATCATTTTCATATCCAAGACCTTTTCGTTGGTATTAGACTTCAAATTTATGGGTAATACACTTTTCCCCCAAACATGGTTGAACTTGGTTTTTGGAGGGGGTGTTAGCCTTGCATTTTCGGACAAATTGATCCTGACTCGACGAGCCCCATTTTTAAAGAGTATTGGCCTTATATTTCTAACCTTATTTATATCCAAGACCTTTTCGTTATTGTTAGACTTCAAATTTATGGGTAATACAATTTTCCCCCAAACATGGTTGAACTTGGGTTTTGGAGGGGGTGTTAGCCTTGGATTTTTGGACAAATTAATCCTGACTCGACGAGCCCCATTTAAATGAGTATTAGCCTTAAATTTCTAACCTTATTCATATCCAAGACCTTTTCGTTGGTATTAGACTTCAAATTTATGGGTAATACACTTTGTCCCCAAACATGGTTGAACTTGGTTTTTGGAGGGGGTGTTAGCCTTGGATTTTCAGACAAATTGATCCTGACTCGACGAGCCCCGTTTAAATGAGTATTAGCGTTATATTTCTAACCTTACTCATATCCAAGACCTTTTCGTTGGTATTAGACTTCAAATTTATGGGTAATACACTTTTCCCCCAAACATGGTTGAACTTGGTTTTTGGAGGGGGTGTTAGCCTTGGATTTTCGGACAAATTGATCCTGACTCGACGAGCCCCATTTAAATGAGTATTACCCTTATATTTCTAACCTTATTTATATCCAAGACCTTTTCGTTATTGTTAGACTTCAAATTTATGGGTAATACACTTTTCCCCCAAACATGGTTGAACTTGGTTTTTGGAGGGGGTGTTAGCCTTGCATTTTCGGACAAATTGATCCTGACTCGACGAGCCCCATTTTTAAAGAGTATTGGCCTTATATTTCTAACCTTATTTATATCCAAGACCTTTTCGTTATTGTTAGACTTCAAATTTATGGGTAATACAATTTTCCCCCAAACATGGTTGAACTTGGGTTTTGGAGGGGGTGTTAGCCTTGGATTTTTGGACAAATTGATCCTGACTCGACGAGCCCCATTTAAATGAGTATTAGCCTTAAATTTCTAACCTTATTCATATCCAAGACCTTTTCGTTGGTATTAGACTTCAAATTTATGGGTAATACACTTTGTCCCCAAACATGGTTGAACTTGGTTTTTGGAGGGGGTGTTAGCCTTGGATTTTCAGACAAATTGATCCTGACTCGACGAGCCCCGTTTAAATGAGTATTAGCGTTATATTTCTAACCTTACTCATATCCAAGACCTTTTCGTTGGTATTAGACTTCAAATTTATGGGTAATACACTTTTCCCCCAAACATGGTTGAACTTGGTTTTTGGAGGGGGTGTTAGCCTTGGATTTTCGGACAAATTGATCCTGACTCGACGAGCCCCATTTAAATGAGTATTACCCTTATATTTCTAATCATTTTCATATCCAAGACCTTTTCGTTATTGTTAGACTTCAAATTTATGGGTAATACACTTTTCCCCCAAACATGGTTGAACTTGGTTTTTGGAGGGGGTGTTAGCCTTGCATTTTCGGACAAATTGATCCTGACTCGACGAGCCCCATTTTTAAAGAGTATTGGCCTTATATTTCTAACCTTATTTATATCCAAGACCTTTTCGTTATTGTTAGACTTCAAATTTATGGGTAATACAATTTTCCCCCAAACATGGTTGAACTTGGGTTTTGGAGGGGGTGTTAGCCTTGGATTTTTGGACAAATTAATCCTGACTCGACGAGCCCCATTTAAATGAGTATTAG
Organism: Salix purpurea; assembly: GCA_027405865.1. NCBI lineage: Eukaryota > Viridiplantae > Streptophyta > Magnoliopsida > Malpighiales > Salicaceae > Salix > Salix purpurea. Next base: position 38,835 of record JAOWLH010000106.1, on the reverse strand, counting down.
CCTTAAATTTCTAACCTTATTCATATCCAAGACCTTTTCGTTGGTATTAGACTTCAAATTTATGGGTAATACACTTTGTCCCCAAACATGGTTGAACTTGGTTTTTGGAGGGGGTGTTAGCCTTGGATTTTCAGACAAATTGATCCTGACTCGACGAGCCCCGTTTAAATGAGTATTAGCGTTATATTTCTAACCTTACTCATATCCAAGACCTTTTCGTTGGTATTAGACTTCAAATTTATGGGTAATACACTTTTCCCCCAAACATGGTTGAACTTGGTTTTTGGAGGGGGTGTTAGCCTTGGATTTTCGGACAAATTGATCCTGACTCGACGAGCCCCATTTAAATGAGTATTACCCTTATATTTCTAACCTTATTTATATCCAAGACCTTTTCGTTATTGTTAGACTTCAAATTTATGGGTAATACACTTTTCCCCCAAACATGGTTGAACTTGGTTTTTGGAGGGGGTGTTAGCCTTGCATTTTCGGACAAATTGATCCTGACTCGACGAGCCCCATTTTTAAAGAGTATTGGCCTTATATTTCTAACCTTATTTATATCCAAGACCTTTTCGTTATTGTTAGACTTCAAATTTATGGGTAATACAATTTTCCCCCAAACATGGTTGAACTTGGGTTTTGGAGGGGGTGTTAGCCTTGGATTTTTGGACAAATTGATCCTGACTCGACGAGCCCCATTTAAATGAGTATTAGCCTTAAATTTCTAACCTTATTCATATCCAAGACCTTTTCGTTGGTATTAGACTTCAAATTTATGGGTAATACACTTTGTCCCCAAACATGGTTGAACTTGGTTTTTGGAGGGGGTGTTAGCCTTGGATTTTCAGACAAATTGATCCTGACTCGACGAGCCCCGTTTAAATGAGTATTAGCGTTATATTTCTAACCTTACTCATATCCAAGACCTTTTCGTTGGTATTAGACTTCAAATTTATGGGTAATACACTTTTCCCCCAAACATGGTTGAACTTGGTTTTTGGAGGGGGTGTTAGCCTTGGATTTTCGGACAAATTGATCCTGACTCGACGAGCCCCATTTAAATGAGTATTACCCTTATATTTCTAACCTTATTTATATCCAAGACCTTTTCGTTATTGTTAGACTTCAAATTTATGGGTAATACACTTTTCCCCCAAACATGGTTGAACTTGGTTTTTGGAGGGGGTGTTAGCCTTGCATTTTCGGACAAATTGATCCTGACTCGACGAGCCCCATTTTTAAAGAGTATTGGCCTTATATTTCTAACCTTATTTATATCCAAGACCTTTTCGTTATTGTTAGACTTCAAATTTATGGGTAATACAATTTTCCCCCAAACATGGTTGAACTTGGGTTTTGGAGGGGGTGTTAGCCTTGGATTTTTGGACAAATTGATCCTGACTCGACGAGCCCCATTTAAATGAGTATTAGCCTTAAATTTCTAACCTTATTCATATCCAAGACCTTTTCGTTGGTATTAGACTTCAAATTTATGGGTAATACACTTTGTCCCCAAACATGGTTGAACTTGGTTTTTGGAGGGGGTGTTAGCCTTGGATTTTCAGACAAATTGATCCTGACTCGACGAGCCCCGTTTAAATGAGTATTAGCGTTATATTTCTAACCTTACTCATATCCAAGACCTTTTCGTTGGTATTAGACTTCAAATTTATGGGTAATACACTTTTCCCCCAAACATGGTTGAACTTGGTTTTTGGAGGGGGTGTTAGCCTTGGATTTTCGGACAAATTGATCCTGACTCGACGAGCCCCATTTAAATGAGTATTACCCTTATATTTCTAACCTTATTTATATCCAAGACCTTTTCGTTATTGTTAGACTTCAAATTTATGGGTAATACACTTTTCCCCCAAACATGGTTGAACTTGGTTTTTGGAGGGGGTGTTAGCCTTGCATTTTCGGACAAATTGATCCTGACTCGACGAGCCCCATTTTTAAAGAGTATTGGCCTTATATTTCTAACCTTATTTATATCCAAGACCTTTTCGTTATTGTTAGACTTCAAATTTATGGGTAATACAATTTTCCCCCAAACATGGTTGAACTTGGGTTTTGGAGGGGGTGTTAGCCTTGGATTTTTGGACAAATTGATCCTGACTCGACGAGCCCCATTTAAATGAGTATTAGCCTTAAATTTCTAACCTTATTCATATCCAAGACCTTTTCGTTGGTATTAGACTTCAAATTTATGGGTAATACACTTTGTCCCCAAACATGGTTGAACTTGGTTTTTGGAGGGGGTGTTAGCCTTGGATTTTCAGACAAATTGATCCTGACTCGACGAGCCCCGTTTAAATGAGTATTAGCGTTATATTTCTAACCTTACTCATATCCAAGACCTTTTCGTTGGTATTAGACTTCAAATTTATGGGTAATACACTTTTCCCCCAAACATGGTTGAACTTGGTTTTTGGAGGGGGTGTTAGCCTTGGATTTTCGGACAAATTGATCCTGACTCGACGAGCCCCATTTAAATGAGTATTACCCTTATATTTCTAACCTTATTTTTATCCAAGACCGTTTCGTTATTGTTAGACTTCAAATTTATGGGTAATACACTTTTCACCCAAACATGGTTGAACTTGGTTTTTGGAGGGGGTGTTAGCCTTGCATTTTCGGACAAATTGATCCTGACTCGACGAGCCCCATTTTTAAAGAGTATTGGCCTTATATTTCTAACCTTATTTATATCCAAGACCTTTTCGTTATTGTTAGACTTCAAATTTATGGGTAATACAATTTTCCCCCAAACATGGTTGAACTTGGTTTTTGGAGGGGGTGTTAGCCTTGGATTTTTGGACAAATTGATCCTGACTCGACGAGCCCCATTTAAATGAGTATTAGCCTTAAATTTCTAACCTTATTCATATCCAAGACCTTTTCGTTGGTATTAGACTTCAAATTTATGGGTAATACACTTTGTCCCCAAACATGGTTGAACTTGGTTTTTGGAGGGGGTGTTAGCCTTGGATTTTCGGACAAATTGATCCTGACTCGACGAGCCCCGTTTAAATGAGTATTAGCGTTATATTTCTAACCTTACTCATATCCAATACCTTTTCGTTGGTATTAGACTTCAAATTTATGGGTAATACACTTTTCCCCCAAACATGGTTGAACTTGGTTTTTGGAGGGGGTGTTAGCCTTGGATTTTCGGACAAATTGATCCTGACTCGACGAGCCCCATTTAAATGAGTATTACCCTTATATTTCTAACCTTATTCATATCCAAGACCTTTTCGTTGGTATTAGACTTCGAACTTATGGGTAATACACTTTGCCCCCAAACATGGTTGAACTTTGTTTTTGGAGGGGGTGTTAGCCTTGGATTTTCGGACAAATTGATCCTGACTCGACGAGCCCCGTTTAAATGAGTATTAGCCTTATATTTCTAACCTTACTCATATCCAAGACCTTTTCGTTGGTATTAGACTTCAAATTTATGGGTAATACACTTTTCCCCCAAACATGGTTGAACTTGGTTTTTGGAGGGGGTGTTAGCCTTGGATTTTCGGACAAATTGATCCTGACTCGACGAGCCCCGTTTAAATGAGTATTAGCCTTATATTTCTAACCTTACTCATATCCAAGACCTTTTCGTTGGTATTAGACTTCAAATTTATGGGTAATACACTTTTCCCCCAAACATGGTTGAACTTGGTTTTTGGAGGGGGTGTTAGCCTTGGATTTTCGGACAAATTGATCCTGACTCGACGAGCCCCATTTTTAAAGAGTATTGGCCTTATATTTCTAACCTTATTTATATCCAAGACCTTTTCGTTATTGTTAGACTTCAAATTTATGGGTAATACAATTTTCCCCCAAACATGGTTGAACTTGGTTTTTGGAGGGGGTGTTAGCCTTGGATTTTTGGACAAATTGATCCTGACTCGACGAGCCCCATTTAAATGAGTATTAGCCTTAAATTTCTAACCTTATTCATATCCAAGACCTTTTCGTTGGTATTAGACTTCAAATTTATGGGTAATACACTTTTCCCCCAAACATGGTTGAACTTGGTTTTTGGAGGGGGTGTTAGCCTTGTATTTTCGGACAAATTGATCCTGACTCGACGAGCCCCATTTAAATGAGTATTACCCTTATATTTCTAACCTTATTTATATCCAAGACTGTTTCGTTATTTGTAGACTTCAAATTTATGGGTAATACACTTTTCCCCCAAACATGGTTGAACTTGGTTTTTGGAGGGGGTGTTAGCCTTGCATTTTCGGACAAATTGATCCTGACTCGACGAGCCCCATTTTTAAAGAGTATTGGCCTTATATTTCTAACCTTATTTATATCCAAGACCTTTTCGTTATTGTTAGACTTCAAATTTATGGGTAATACAATTTTCCCCCAAACATGGTTGAACTTGGGTTTTGGAGGGGGTGTTAGCCTTGGATTTTTGGACAAATTGATCCTGACTCGACGAGCCCCATTTAAATGAGTATTAGCCTTAAATTTCTAACCTTATTCATATCCAAGACCTTTTCGTTGGTATTAGACTTCAAATTTATGGGTAATACACTTTGTCCCCAAACATGGTTGAACTTGGTTTTTGGAGGGGGTGTTAGCCTTGGATTTTCGGACAAATAGATCCTGACTCGACGAGCCCCGTTTAAATGAGTATTAGCGTTATATTTCTAACCTTACTCATATCCAAGACCTTTTCGTTGGTATTAGACTTCAAATTTATGGGTAATACACTTTTCCCCCAAACATGGTTGAACTTGGTTTTTGGAGGGGGTGTTAGCCTTGGATTTTCGGACAAATTGATCCTGACTCGACGAGCCCCATTTAAATGAGTATTAGCCTTATATTTCTAATCATTTTCATATCCAAGACCTTTTCGTTGGTATTAGACTTCAAATTTATGGGTAATACACTTTTCCCCCAAACATGGTTGAACTTGGTTTTTGGAGGGAGTGTTAGCCTTGGATTTTCGGACAAATTGATCCTGACTCGACGAGCCCCATTTAAATGAGTATTACCCTTATATTTCTAATCATTTTCATATCCAAGACCTTTTCGTTGGTATTAGACTTCAAATTTATGGGTAATACACTTTTCCCCCAAACATGGTTGAACTTGGTTTTTGGAGGGGGTGTTAGCCTTGGATTTTCGGACAAATTGATCCTGACTCGACGAGCCCCGTTTAAATGAGTATTAGCCTTATATTTCTAACCTTACTCATATCCAAGACCTTTTCGTTGGTATTAGACTTCAAATTTATGGGTAATACACTTTTCCCCCAAACATGGTTGAACTTGGTTTTTGGAGGGGGTGTTAGCCTTGGATTTTCGGACAAATTGATCCTGACTCGACGAGCCCCATTTTTAAAGAGTATTGGCCTTATATTTCTAACCTTATTTATATCTAAGACCTTTTCGTTATTGTTAGACTTCAAATTTATGGGTAATACAATTTTCCCCCAAACATGGTTGAACTTGGTTTTTGGAGGGGGTGTTAGCCTTGGATTTTTGGACAAATTGATCCTGACTCGACGAGCCCCATTTAAATGAGTATTAGCCTTAAATTTCTAACCTTATTCATATCCAAGAGCTTTTCGTTGGTAGTAGACTTCAAATTTATGGGTAATACACTTTTCCCCCAAACATGGTTGAACTTGGTTTTTGGAGGGGGTGTTAGCCTTGGATTTTCGGACAAATTGATCCTGACTCGACGAGCCCCATTTAAATGAGTATTACCCTTATATTTCTAACCTTATTTATATCCAAGACTGTTTCGTTATTGTTAGACTTCAAATTTATGGGTAATACACTTTTCCCCCAAACATGGTTGAACTTGGTTTTTGGAGGGGGTGTTAGCCTTGCATTTTCGGACAAATTGATCCTGACTCGACGAGCCCCATTTTTAAAGAGTATTGGCCTTATATTTCTAACCTTATTTATATCCAAGACCTTTTCGTTATTGTTAGACTTCAAATTTATGGGTAATACAATTTTCCACCAAACATGGTTGAACTTGGGTTTTGGAGGGGGTGTTAGCCTTGGATTTTTGGACAAATTGATCCTGACTCGACGAGCCCCATTTAAATGAGTATTAGCCTTAAATTTCTAACCTTATTCATATCCAAGACCTTTTCGTTGGTATTAGACTTCAAATTTATGGGTAATACACTTTGTCCCCAAACATTGTTGAACTTGGTTTTTGGAGGGGGTGTTAGCCTTGGATTTTCGGACAAATTGATCCTGACTCGACGAGCCCCGTTTAAATGAGTATTAGCGTTATATTTCTAACCTTACTCATATCCAAGACCTTTTCGTTGGTATTAGACTTCAAATTTATGGGTAATGCACTTTTCCCCCAAACATGGTTGAACTTGGTTTTTGGAGGGGGTGTTAGCCTTGGATTTTCGGACAAATTGATCCTGACTCGACGAGCTCCATTTTTAAAGAGTATTGGCCTTATATTTCTAACCTTATTTATATCTAAGACCTTTTCGTTATTGTTAGACTTCAAATTTATGGGTAATACAATTTTCCCCCAAACATGGTTGAACTTGGTTTTTGGAGGGGGTGTTAGCCTTGGATTTTTGGACAAATTGATCCTGACTCGACGAGCCCCATTTAAATGAGTATTAGCCTTAAATTTCTAACCTTATTCATATCCAAGAGCTTTTCGTTGGTAGTAGACTTCAAATTTATGGGTAATACACTTTTCCCCCAAACATGGTTGAACTTGGTTTTTGGAGGGGGTGTTAGCCTTGGATTTTCGGACAAATTGATCCTGACTCGACGAGCCCCATTTAAATGAGTATTACCCTTATATTTCTAACCTTATTTATATCCAAGACTGTTTCGTTATTGTTAGACTTCAAATTTATGGGTAATACACTTTTCCCCCAAACATGGTTGAACTTGGTTTTTGGAGGGGGTGTTAGCCTTGCATTTTCGGACAAATTGATCCTGACTCGACGAGCCCCATTTTTAAAGAGTATTGGCCTTATATTTCTAACCTTATTTATATCCAAGACCTTTTCGTTATTGTTAGACTTCAAATTTATGGGTAATACAATTTTCCCCCAAACATGGTTGAACTTGGGTTTTGGAGGGGGTGTTAGCCTTGGATTTTTGGACAAATTGATCCTGACTCGACGAGCCCCATTTAAATGAGTATTAGCCTTAAATTTCTAACCTTATTCATATCCAAGACCTTTTCGTTGGTATTAGACTTCAAATTTATGGGTAATACACTTTGTCCCCAAACATGGTTGAACTTGGTTTTTGGAGGGGGTGTTAGCCTTGGATTTTCGGACAAATAGATCCTGACTCGACGAGCCCCGTTTAAATGAGTATTAGCGTTATATTTCTAACCTTACTCATATCCAAGACCTTTTCGTTGGTATTAGACTTCAAATTTATGGGTAATACACTTTTCCCCAAACATGGTTGAACTTGGTTTTTGGAGGGGGTGTTAGCCTTGGATTTTCGGACAAATAGATCCTGACTCGACGAGCCCCGTTTAAATGAGTATTAGCGTTATATTTCTAACCTTACTCATATCCAAGACCTTTTCGTTGGTATTAGACTTCAAATTTATGGGTAATACACTTTTCCCCCAAACATGGTTGAACTTGGTTTTTGGAGGGGGTGTTAGCCTTGGATTTTCGGACAAATTGATCCTGACTCGACGAGCCCCGTTTAAATGAGTATTAGCGTTATATTTCTAACCTTACTCATATCCAAGACCTTTTCGTTGGTATTAGACTTCAAATTTATGGGTAATACACTTTTCCCCCAAACATGGTTGAACTTGGTTTTTGGAGGGGGTGTTAGCCTTGGATTTTCGGACAAATAGATCCTGACTCGACGAGCCCCATTTTTAAAGAGTATTAGCCTTATATTTCTAACCTTATTTATATCCAAGACCTTTTCGTTGGTGTTAGACTTCAAATTTATGGGTAATACAATTTTCCCCCAAACATGGTTGAACTTGGTTTTTGGAGGGGGTGTTAGCCTTGGATTTTTGGACAAATTGATCCTGACTCGACGAGCCCCATTTAAATGAGTATTAGCCTTAAATTTCTAACCTTATTCATATCCAAGACCTTTTCGTTGGTATTAGACTTCGAACTTATGGGTAATACACTTTGCCCCCAAACATGGTTGAACTTTGTTTTTGGAGGGGGTGTTAGCCTTGGATTTTCGGACAAATTGATCCTGACTCGATGAGCCCCATTTAAATGAGTATTAGCCTTATATTTCTAATCATTTTCATATCCAAGACCTTTTCGTTGGTATTAGACTTCAAATTTATGGGTAATACACTTTTCCCCCAAACATGGTTGAACTTGGTTTTTGGAGGGAGTGTTAGCCTTGGATTTTCGGACAAATTGATCCTGACTCGACGAGCCCCATTTAAATGAGTATTACCCTTATATTTCTAATCATTTTCATATCCAAGACCATTTCATTGGTATTAGACTTCAAATTTATGAGTAATACACTTTTCCCCCAAACATGGTTGAACTTGGTTTTTGGAGGGGGTGTTAGCCTTGCATTTTCGGACAAATTGATCCTGACTCGACGAGCCCCATTTTTAAAGAGTATTGGCCTTATATTTCTAACCTTATTTATATCCAAGACCTTTTCGTTATTGTTAGACTTCAAATTTATGGGTAATACACTTTTCCCCCAAACATGGTTGAACTTGGTTTTTGGAGGGGGTGTTAGCCTTGCATTTTTGGACAAATTGATCCTGACTCGACGAGCCCCATTTAAATGACTATTAGCCTTAAATTTCTAACCTTATTCATATCCAAGACCTTTTCGTTGGTATTAGACTTCAAATTTATGGGTAATACACTTTGTCCCCAAACATGGTTGAACTTGGTTTTTGGAGGGGGTGTTAGCCTTGGATTTTCAGACAAATTGATCCTGACTCGACGAGCCCCGTTTAAATGAGTATTAGCGTTATATTTCTAACCTTACTCATATCCAAGACCTTTTCGTTGGTATTAGACTTCAAATTTATGGGTAATACACTTTTCCCCCAAACATGGTTGAACTTGGTTTTTGGAGGGGGTGTTAGCCTTGGATTTTCGGACAAATTGATCCTGACTCGACGAGCCCCATTTAAATGAGTATTACCCTTATATTTCTAACCTTATTTATATCCAAGACCTTTTCGTTATTGTTAGACTTCAAATTTATGGGTAATACACTTTTCCCCCAAACATGGTTGAACTTGGTTTTTGGAGGGGGTGTTAGCCTTGCATTTTCGGACAAATTGATCCTGACTCGACGAGCCCCATTTTTAAAGAGTATTGGCCTTATATTTCTAACCTTATTTATATCCAAGACCTTTTCGTTATTGTTAGACTTCAAATTTATGGGTAATACAATTTTCCCCCAAACATGGTTGAACTTGGTTTTTGGAGGGGGTGTTAGCCTTGGATTTTTGGACAAATTGATCCTGACTCGACGAGCCCCATTTAAATGAGTATTAGCCTTAAATTTCTAACCTTATTCATATCCAAGACCTTTTCGTTGGTATTAGACTTCAAATTTATGGGTAATACACTTTGTCCCCAAACATGGTTGAACTTGGTTTTTGGAGGGGGTGTTAGCCTTGGATTTTCGGACAAATTGATCCTGACTCGACGAGCCCCGTTTAAATGAGTATTAGCGTTATATTTCTAACCTTACTCATATCCAAGACCTTTTCGTTGGTATTAGACTTCAAATTTATGGGTAATACACTTTTCCCCCAAACATGGTTGAACTTGGTTTTTGGAGGGGGTGTTAGCCTTGGATTTTCGGACAAATTGATCCTGACTCGACGAGCCCCATTTTTAAAGAGTATTGGCCTTATATTTCTAACCTTATTTATATCCAAGACCTTTTTGTTATTGTTAGACTTCAAATTTATGGGTAATACAATTTTCCCCCAAACATGGTTGAACTTGGTTTTTGGAGGGGGTGTTAGCCTTGGATTTTTGGACAAATTGATCCTGACTCGACGAGCCCCATTTAAATGAGTATTAGCCTTAAATTTCTAACCTTACTCATATCCAAGACCTTTTCGTTGGTATTAGACTTCAAATTTATGGGTAATGCACTTTTCCCCCAAACATGGTTGAACTTGGTTTTTGGAGGGGGTGTTAGCCTTGGATTTTCGGACAAATTGATCCTGACTCGACGAGCCCCATTTTTAAAGAGTATTGGCCTTATATTTCTAACCTTATTTATATCTAAGACCTTTTCGTTATTGTTAGACTTCAAATTTATGGGTAATACAATTTTCCCCCAAACATGGTTGAACTTGGTTTTTGGAGGGGGTGTTAGCCTTGGATTTTTGGACAAATTGATCCTGACTCGACGAGCCCCATTTAAATGAGTATTAGCCTTAAATTTCTAACCTTATTCATATCCAAGAGCTTTTCGTTGGTAGTAGACTTCAAATTTATGGGTAATACACTTTTCCCCCAAACATGGTTGAACTTGGTTTTTGGAGGGGGTGTTAGCCTTGGATTTTCGGACAAATTGATCCTGACTCGACGAGCCCCATTTAAATGAGTATTACCCTTATATTTCTAACCTTATTTATATCCAAGACTGTTTCGTTATTGTTAGACTTCAAATTTATGGGTAATACACTTTTCCCCCAAACATGGTTGAACTTGGTTTTTGGAGGGGGTGTTAGCCTTGCATTTTCGGACAAATTGATCCTGACTCGACGAGCCCCATTTTTAAAGAGTATTGGCCTTATATTTCTAACCTTATTTATATCCAAGACCTTTTCGTTATTGTTAGACTTCAAATTTATGGGTAATACAATTTTCCCCCAAACATGGTTGAACTTGGGTTTTGGAGGGGGTGTTAGCCTTGGATTTTTGGACAAATTGATCCTGACTCGACGAGCCCCATTTAAATGAGTATTAGCCTTAAATTTCTAACCTTATTCATATCCAAGACCTTTTCGTTGGTATTAGACTTCAAATTTATGGGTAATACACTTTGTCCCCAAACATGGTTGAACTTGGTTTTTGGAGGGGGTGTTAGCCTTGGATTTTCGGACAAATAGATCCTGACTCGACGAGCCCCGTTTAAATGAGTATTAGCGTTATATTTCTAACCTTACTCATATCCAAGACCTTTTCGTTGGTATTAGACTTCAAATTTATGGGTAATACACTTTTCCCCCAAACATGGTTGAACTTGGTTTTTGGAGGGGGTGTTAGCCTTGGATTTTCGGACAAATTGATCCTGACTCGACGAGCCCCGTTTAAATGAGTATTAGCGTTATATTTCTAACCTTACTCATATCCAAGACCTTTTCGTTGGTATTAGACTTCAAATTTATGGGTAATACACTTTTCCCCCAAACATGGTTGAACTTGGTTTTTGGAGGGGGTGTTAGCCTTGGATTTTCGGACAAATAGATCCTGACTCGACGAGCCCCATTTTTAAAGAGTATTAGCCTTATATTTCTAACCTTATTTATATCCAAGACCTTTTCGTTGGTGTTAGACTTCAAATTTATGGGTAATACAATTTTCCCCCAAACATGGTTGAACTTGGTTTTTGGAGGGGGTGTTAGCCTTGGATTTTTGGACAAATTGATCCTGACTCGACGAGCCCCATTTAAATGAGTATTAGCCTTAAATTTCTAACCTTATTCATATCCAAGACCTTTTCGTTGGTATTAGACTTCGAACTTATGGGTAATACACTTTGCCCCCAAACATGGTTGAACTTTGTTTTTGGAGGGGGTGTTAGCCTTGGATTTTCGGACAAATTGATCCTGACTCGATGAGCCCCATTTAAATGAGTATTAGCCTTATATTTCTAATCATTTTCATATCCAAGACCTTTTCGTTGGTATTAGACTTCAAATTTATGGGTAATACACTTTTCCCCCAAACATGGTTGAACTTGGTTTTTGGAGGGAGTGTTAGCCTTGGATTTTCGGACAAATTGATCCTGACTCGACGAGCCCCATTTAAATGAGTATTACCCTTATATTTCTAATCATTTTCATATCCAAGACCATTTCATTGGTATTAGACTTCAAATTTATGGGTAATACACTTTTCCCCCAAACATGGTTGAACTTGGTTTTTGGAGGGGGTGTTAGCCTTGCATTTTCGGACAAATTGATCCTGACTCGACGAGCCCCATTTTTAAAGAGTATTGGCCTTATATTTCTAACCTTATTTATATCCAAGACCTTTTCGTTATTGTTAGACTTCAAATTTATGGGTAATACAATTTTCCCCCAAACATGGTTGAACTTGGGTTTTGGAGGGGGTGTTAGCCTTGGATTTTTGGACAAATTGATCCTGACTCGACGAGCCCCATTTAAATGACTATTAGCCTTAAATTTCTAACCTTATTCATATCCAAGACCTTTTCGTTGGTATTAGACTTCAAATTTATGGGTAATACACTTTGTCCCCAAACATGGTTGAACTTGGTTTTTGGAGGGGGTGTTAGCCTTGGATTTTCGGACAAATTGATCCTGACTCGACGAGCCCCGTTTAAATGAGTATTAGCGTTATATTTCTAACCTTACTCATATCCAAGACCTTTTCGTTGGTATTAGACTTCAAATTTATGGGTAATACACTTTTCCCCCAAACATGGTTGAACTTGGTTTTTGGAGGGAGTGTTAGCCTTGGATTTTCGGACAAATTGATCCTGACTCGACGAGCCCCATTTTTAAAGAGTATTGGCCTTATATTTCTAACCTTATTTATATCCAAGACCTTTTCGTTATTGTTAGACTTCAAATTTATGGGTAATACAATTTTCCCCCAAACATGGTTGAACTTGGTTTTTGGAGGGGGTGTTAGCCTTGGATTTTTGGACAAATTGATCCTGACTCGACGAGCCCCATTTAAATGAGTATTAGCCTTAAATTTCTAACCTTATTCATATCCAAGACCTTTTCGTTGGTATTAGACTTCAAATTTATGGGTAATACACTTTTCCCCCAAACATGGTTGAACTTGGTTTTTGGAGGGGGTGTTAGCCTTGGATTTTCGGACAAATTGATCCTGACTCGACGAGCCCCATTTAAATGAGTATTACCCTTATATTTCTAACCTTATTTATATCCAAGACTGTTTCGTTATTGTTAGACTTCAAATTTATGGGTAATACACTTTTCCCCCAAACATGGTTGAACTTGGTTTTTGGAGGGGGTGTTAGCCTTGCATTTTCGGACAAATTGATCCTGACTCGACGAGCCCCATTTTTAAAGAGTATTGGCCTTATATTTCTAACCTTATTTATATCCAAGACCTTTTCGTTATTGTTAGACTTCAAATTTATGGGTAATACAATTTTCCCCCAAACATGGTTGAACTTGGGTTTTGGAGGGGGTGTTAGCCTTGGATTTTCGGACAAATTGATCCTGACTCGACGAGCCCCATTTAAATGAGTATTACCCTTATATTTCTAATCATTTTCATATCCAAGACCTTTTCGTTGGTATTAGACTTCAAATTTATGGGTAATACACTTTTCCCCCAAACATGGTTGAACTTGGTTTTTGGAGGGGGTGTTAGCCTTGGATTTTCGGACAAATTGATCCTGACTCGACGAGCCCCGTTTAAATGAGTATTAGTGTTATATTTCTAACCTTACTCATATCCAAGACCTTTTCGTTGGTATTAGACTTCAAATTTATGGGTAATACACTTTTCCCCCAAACATGGTTGAACTTGGTTTTTGGAGGGGGTGTTAGCCTTGGATTTTCGGACAAATTGATCCTGACTCGATGAGCCCCATTTAAATGAGTATTAGCCTTATATTTCTAATCATTTTCATATCCAAGACCTTTTCGTTGGTATTAGACTTCAAATTTATGGGTAATACACTTTTCCCCCAAACATGGTTGAACTTGGTTTTTGGAGGGAGTGTTAGCCTTGGATTTTCGGACAAATTGATCCTGACTCGACGAGCCCCATTTAAATGAGTATTACCCTTATATTTCTAATCATTTTCATATCCAAGACCATTTCATTGGTATTAGACTTCAAATTTATGGGTAATACACTTTTCCCCCAAACATGGTTGAACTTGGTTTTTGGAGGGGGTGTTAGCCTTGCATTTTCGGACAAATTGATCCTGACTCGACGAGCCCCATTTTTAAAGAGTATTGGCCTTATATTTCTAACCTTATTTATATCCAAGACCTTTTCGTTATTGTTAGACTTCAAATTTATGGGTAATACAATTTTCCCCCAAACATGGTTGAACTTGGGTTTTGGAGGGGGTGTTAGCCTTGGATTTTTGGACAAATTGATCCTGACTCGACGAGCCCCATTTAAATGACTATTAGCCTTAAATTTCTAACCTTATTCATATCCAAGACCTTTTCGTTGGTATTAGACTTCAAATTTATGGGTAATACACTTTGTCCCCAAACATGGTTGAACTTGGTTTTTGGAGGGGGTGTTAGCCTTGCATTTTCGGACAAATTGATCCTGACTCGACGAGCCCCATTTTTAAAGAGTATTGGCCTTATATTTCTAACCTTATTTATATCCAAGACCTTTTCGTTATTGTTAGAGTTCAAATTTATGGGTAATACAATTTTCCCCCAAACATGGTTGAACTTGGTTTTTGGAGGGGGTGTTAGCCTTGGATTTTTGGACAAATTGATCCTGACTCGACGAGCCCCATTTAAATGAGTATTAGCCTTAAATTTCTAACCTTATTCATATCCAAGACCTTTTCGTTGGTATTAGACTTCAAATTTATGGGTAATACACTTTGTCCCCAAACATGGTTGAACTTGGTTTTTGGAGGGGGTGTTAGCCTTGGATTTTCGGACAAATTGATCCTGACTCGACGAGCCCCGTTTAAATGAGTATTAGCGTTATATTTCTAACCTTACTCATATCCAAGACCTTTTCGTTGGTATTAGACTTCAAATTTATGGGTAATACACTTTGTCCCCAAACATGGTTGAACTTGGTTTTTGGAGGGGGTGTTAGCCTTGGATTTTCGGACAAATTGATCCTGACTCGACGAGCCCCGTTTAAATGAGTATTAGCGTTATATTTCTAACCTTACTCATATCCAAGACCTTTTCGTTGGTATTAGACTTCAAATTTATGGGTAATACACTTTTCCCCCAAACATGGTTGAACTTGGTTTTTGGAGGGGGTGTTAGCCTTGGATTTTCGGACAAATTGATCCTGACTCGACGAGCCCCATTTAAATGAGTATTACCCTTATATTTCTAATCATTTTCATATCCAAGACCTTTTCGTTGGTATTAGACTTCAAATTTATGGGTAATACACTTTTCCCCCAAACATGGTTGAACTTGGTTTTTGGTGGGGGTGTTAGCCTTGCATTTTCGGACAAATTGATCCTGACTCGACGAGCCCCATTTTTAAAGAGTATTGGCCTTATATTTCTAACCTTATTTATATCCAAGACCTTTTCGTTATTGTTAGACTTCAAATTTATGGGTAATACAATTTTCCCCCAAACATGGTTGAACTTGGTTTTTGGAGGGGGTGTTAGCCTTGGATTTTTGGACAAATTGATCCTGACTCGACGAGCCCCATTTAAATGAGTATTAGCCTTAAATTTCTAACCTTATTCATATCCAAGACCTTTTCGTTGGTATTAGACTTCAAATTTATGGGTAATACACTTTTCCCCCAAACATGGTTGAACTTGGTTTTTGGAGGGGGTGTTAGCCTTGGATTTTCGGACAAATTGATCCTGACTCGACGAGCCCCATTTAAATGAGTATTACCCTTATATTTCTAACCTTATTTATATCCAATACCTTTTCGTTATTGTTAGACTTCAAATTTATGGGTAATACACTTTTCCCCCAAACATGGTTGAACTTGGTTTTTGGAGGGGGTGTTAGCCTTGCATTTTCGGACAAATTGATCCTGACTCGACGAGCCCCATTTTTAAAGAGTATTGGCCTTATATTTCTAACCTTATTTATATCCAAGACCTTTTCGTTATTGTTAGACTTCAAATTTATGGGTAATACAATTTTCCCCCAAACATGGTTGAACTTGGGTTTTGGAGGGGGTGTTAGCCTTGGATTTTTGGACAAATTGATCCAGACTCGACGAGCCCCATTTAAATGAGTATTAGCCTTAAATTTCTAACCTTATTCATATCCAAGACCTTTTCGTTGGTATTAGACTTCAAATTTATGGGTAATACACTTTTTTTCCCCAAACATGGTTGAACTTGGTTTTTGGAGGGGGTGTTAGCCTTGGATTTTCGGACAAATTGATCCTGACTCGACGAGCCCCGTTTAAATGAGTATTAGCGTTATATTTCTAACCTTACTCATATCCAAGACCTTTTCGTTGGTATTAGACTTCAAATTTATGGGTAATACACTTTTCCCCCAAACATGGTTGAACTTGGTTTTTGGAGGGGGTGTTAGCCTTGGATTTTCGGACAAATTGATCCTGACTCGACGAGCCCCATTTAAATGAGTATTACCCTTATATTTCTAATCATTTTCATATCCAAGTCCTTTTGGTTGGTATTAGACTTCAAATTTATGGGTAATACACTTTTCCCCCAAACATGGTTGAACTTGGTTTTTGGAGGGGGTGTTAGCCTTGCATTTTCGGACAAATTGATCCTGACTCGACGAGCCCCATTTTTAAAGAGTATTGGCCTTATATTTCTAACCTTATTTATATCCAAGACCTTTTCGTTATTGTTAGACTTCAAATTTATGGGTAATACAATTTTCCCCCAAACATGGTTGAACTTGGTTTTTGGAGGGGGTGTTAGCCTTGGATTTTTGGACAAATTGATCCTGACTCGACGAGCCCCATTTAAATGAGTATTAGCCTTAAATTTCTAACCTTATTCATATCCAAGACCTTTTTGTTGGTATTAGACTTCAAATTTATGGGTAATACACTTTGTCCCCAAACATGGTTGAACTTGGTTTTTGGAGGGGGTGTTAGCCTTGGATTTTCGGACAAATTGATCCTGACTCGACGAGCCCCGTTTAAATGAGTATTAGCGTTATATTTCTAACCTTACTCATATCCAAGACCTTTTCGTTGGTATTAGACTTCAAATTTATGGGTAATACACTTTTCCCCCAAACATGGTTGAACTTGGTTTTTGGAGGGGGTGTTAGCCTTGGCTTTTCGGACAAATTGATCCTGACTCGACGAGCCCCATTTAAATGAGTATTACCCTTATATTTCTAACATTATTCATATCCAAGACCTTTTCGTTGGTATTAGACTTCGAACTTATGGGTAATACACTTTGCCCCCAAACATGGTTGAACTTTGTTTTTGGAGGGGGTGTTAGCCTTGGATTTTCGGACAAATTGATCCTGACTCGACGAGCCCCGTTTAAATGAGTATTAGCCTTATATTTCTAACCTTACTCATATCCAAGACCTTTTCGTTGGTATTAGACTTCAAATTTATGGGTAATACACTTTTCCCCCAAACATGGTTGAACTTGGTTTTTGGAGGGGGTGTTAGCCTTGGATTTTCGGACAAATTGATCCTGACTCGACGAGCCCCATTTTTAAAGAGTATTAGCGTTATATTTCTAACCTTACTCATATCCAAGACCTTTTCGTTGGTATTAGACTTCAAATTTATGGGTAATACACTTTTCCCCCAAACATGGTTGAACTTGGTTTTTGGAGGGGGTGTTAGCCGTGGATTTTCGGACAAATTGATCCTGACTCGACGAGCCCCATTTAAATGAGTATTACCCTTATATTTCTAATCATTTTCATATCCAAGACCTTTTGGTTGGTATTAGACTTCAAATTTATGGGTAATACACTTTTCCCCCAAACATGGTTGAACTTGGTTTTTGGAGGGGGTGTTAGCCTTGCATTTTCGGACAAATTGATCCTGACTCGACGAGCCCCATTTTTAAAGAGTATTGGCCTTATATTTCTAACCTTATTTATATCCAAGACCTTTTCGTTATTGTTAGACTTCAAATTTATGGGTAATACAATTTTCCCCCAAACATGGTTGAACTTGGTTTTTGGAGGGGGTGTTAGCCTTGGATTTTTGGACAAATTGATCCTGACTCGACGAGCCCCATTTAAATGAGTATTAGCCTTAAATTTCTAACCTTATTCATATCCAAGACCTTTTCGTTGGTATTAGACTTCAAATTTATGGGTAATACACTTTGTCCCCAAACATGGTTGAACTTGGTTTTTGGAGGGGGTGTTAGCCTTGGATTTTCGGACAAATTGATCCTGACTCGACGAGCCCCGTTTAAATGAGTATTAGCGTTATATTTCTAACCTTACTCATATCCAAGACCTTTTCGTTGGTATTAGACTTCAAATTTATGGGTAATACACTTTTCCCCCAAACATGGTTGAACTTGGTTTTTGGAGGGGGTGTTAGCCTTGGATTTTCGGACAAATTGATCCTGACTCGACGAGCCCCATTTAAATGAGTATTACCCTTATATTTCTAACCTTATTCATATCCAAGACCTTTTCGTTGGTATTAGACTTCGAACTTATGGGTAATACACTTTGCCCCCAAACATGGTTGAACTTTGTTTTTGGAGGGGGTGTTAGCCTTGGATTTTCGGACAAATTGATCCTGACTCGACGAGCCCCGTTTAAATGAGTATTAGCCTTATATTTCTAGCCTTACTCATATCCAAGACCTTTTCGTTGGTATTAGACTTCAAATTTATGGGTAATACACTTTTCCCCCAAACATGGTTGAACTTGGTTTTTGGAGGGGGTGTTAGCCTTGGATTTTCGGACAAATTGATCCTGACTCGACGAGCCCCATTTTTAAAGAGTATTAGCCTTATATTTCTAACGTTATTTATATCCAAGACCTTTTCGTTGGTGTTAGACTTCAAATTTATGGGTAATACAATTATCCCCCAAACATGGTTGAACTTGGTTTTTGGAGGGGGTGTTAGCCTTGGATTTTTGGACAAATTGATCCTGACTCGACGAGCCCCATTTAAATGAGTATTAGCCTTAAATTTCTAACCTTATTCATATCCAAGACCTTTTCGTTGGT
Organism: Salix purpurea; assembly: GCA_027405865.1. Classification (NCBI taxonomy): domain Eukaryota; kingdom Viridiplantae; phylum Streptophyta; class Magnoliopsida; order Malpighiales; family Salicaceae; genus Salix; species Salix purpurea. Next base: position 19,787 of record JAOWLH010000106.1, on the reverse strand, counting down.
ATTAGACTTCAAATTTATGGGTAATACACTTTTCCCCCAAACATGGTTGAACTTGGTTTTTGGAGGGGGTGTTAGCCTTGGATTTTCGGACAAATTGATCCTGACTCGACGAGCCCCATTTAAATGAGTATTAGCCTTAAATTTCTAACCTTATTCATATCCAAGACCTTTTCGTTGGTATTAGACTTCAAATTTATGGGTAATACACTTTTCCCCCAAACATGGTTGAACTTGGTTTTTGGAGGGGGTGTTAGCCTTGCATTTTCGGACAAATTGATCCTGACTCGACGAGCCCCATTTTTAAAGAGTATTGGCCTTATATTTCTAACCTTATTTATATCCAAGACCTTTTCGTTATTGTTAGACTTCAAATTTATGGGTAATACAATTTTCCCCCAAACATGGTTGAACTTGGTTTTTGGAGGGGGTGTTAGCCTTGGATTTTTGGACAAATTGATCCTGACTCGACGAGCCCCATTTAAATGAGTATTAGCCTTAAATTTCTAACCTTATTCATATCCAAGACCTTTTCGTTGGTATTAGACTTCAAATTTATGGGTAATACACTTTTCCCCCAAACATGGTTGAACTTGGTTTTTGGAGGGGGTGTTAGCCTTGGATTTTCGGACAAATTGATCCTGACTCGACGAGCCCCATTTAAATGAGTATTACCCTTATATTTCTAACCTTATTTATATCCAAGACCTTTTCGTTATTGTTAGACTTCAAATTTATGGGTAATACACTTTTCCCCCAAACATGGTTGAACTTGGTTTTTGGAGGGGGTGTTAGCCTTGCATTTTCGGACAAATTGATCCTGACTCGACGAGCCCCATTTTTAAAGAGTATTGGCCTTATATTTCTAACCTTATTTATATCCAAGACCTTTTCGTTATTGTTAGACTTCAAATTTATGGGTAATACAATTTTCCCCCAAACATGGTTGAACTTGGGTTTTGGAGGGGGTGTTAGCCTTGGATTTTTGGACAAATTGATCCAGACTCGACGAGCCCCATTTAAATGAGTATTAGCCTTAAATTTCTAACCTTATTCATATCCAAGACCTTTTCGTTGGTATTAGACTTCAAATTTATGGGTAATACACTTTTTTTCCCCAAACATGGTTGAACTTGGTTTTTGGAGGGGGTGTTAGCCTTGGATTTTCGGACAAATTGATCCTGACTCGACGAGCCCCGTTTAAATGAGTATTAGCGTTATATTTCTAACCTTACTCATATCCAAGACCTTTTCGTTGGTATTAGACTTCAAATTTATGGGTAATACACTTTTCCCCCAAACATGGTTGAACTTGGTTTTTGGAGGGGGTGTTAGCCTTGGATTTTCGGACAAATTGATCCTGACTCGACGAGCCCCATTTAAATGAGTATTACCCTTATATTTCTAATCATTTTCATATCCAAGACCTTTTGGTTGGTATTAGACTTCAAATTTATGGGTAATACACTTTTCCCCCAAACATGGTTGAACTTGGTTTTTGGAGGGGGTGTTAGCCTTGCATTTTCGGACAAATTGATCCTGACTCGACGAGCCCCATTTTTAAAGAGTATTGGCCTTATATTTCTAACCTTATTTATATCCAAGACCTTTTCGTTATTGTTAGACTTCAAATTTATGGGTAATACAATTTTCCCCCAAACATGGTTGAACTTGGTTTTTGGAGGGGGTGTTAGCCTTGGATTTTTGGACAAATTGATCCTGACTCGACGAGCCCCATTTAAATGAGTATTAGCCTTAAATTTCTAACCTTATTCATATCCAAGACCTTTTCGTTGGTATTAGACTTCAAATTTATGGGTAATACACTTTGTCCCCAAACATGGTTGAACTTGGTTTTTGGAGGGGGTGTTAGCCTTGGATTTTCGGACAAATTGATCCTGACTCGACGAGCCCCGTTTAAATGAGTATTAGCGTTATATTTCTAACCTTACTCATATCCAAGACCTTTTCGTTGGTATTAGACTTCAAATTTATGGGTAATACACTTTTCCCCCAAACATGGTTGAACTTGGTTTTTGGAGGGGGTGTTAGCCTTGGCTTTTCGGACAAATTGATCCTGACTCGACGAGCCCCATTTAAATGAGTATTACCCTTATATTTCTAACCTTATTCATATCCAAGACCTTTTCGTTGGTATTAGACTTCGAACTTATGGGTAATACACTTTGCCCCCAAACATGGTTGAACTTTGTTTTTGGAGGGGGTGTTAGCCTTGGATTTTCGGACAAATTGATCCTGACTCGACGAGCCCCGTTTAAATGAGTATTAGCCTTATATTTCTAACCTTACTCATATCCAAGACCTTTTCGTTGGTATTAGACTTCAAATTTATGGGTAATACACTTTTCCCCCAAACATGGTTGAACTTGGTTTTTGGAGGTGGTGTTAGCCTTGGATTTTCGGACAAATTGATCCTGACTCGACGAGCCCCATTTTTAAAGAGTATTAGCGTTATATTTCTAACCTTACTCATATCCAAGACCTTTTCGTTGGTATTAGACTTCAAATTTATGGGTAATACACTTTTCCCCCAAACATGGTTGAACTTGGTTTTTGGAGGGGGTGTTAGCCGTGGATTTTCGGACAAATTGATCCTGACTCGACGAGCCCCATTTAAATGAGTATTACCCTTATATTTCTAATCATTTTCATATCCAAGACCTTTTGGTTGGTATTAGACTTCAAATTTATGGGTAATACACTTTTCCCCCAAACATGGTTGAACTTGGTTTTTGGAGGGGGTGTTAGCCTTGCATTTTCGGACAAATTGATCCTGACTCGACGAGCCCCATTTTTAAAGAGTATTGGCCTTATATTTCTAACCTTATTTATATCCAAGACCTTTTCGTTATTGTTAGACTTCAAATTTATGGGTAATACAATTTTCCCCCAAACATGGTTGAACTTGGTTTTTGGAGGGGGTGTTAGCCTTGGATTTTTGGACAAATTGATCCTGACTCGACGAGCCCCATTTAAATGAGTATTAGCCTTAAATTTCTAACCTTATTCATATCCAAGACCTTTTCGTTGGTATTAGACTTCAAATTTATGGGTAATACACTTTGTCCCCAAACATGGTTGAACTTGGTTTTTGGAGGGGGTGTTAGCCTTGGATTTTCGGACAAATTGATCCTGACTCGACGAGCCCCGTTTAAATGAGTATTAGCGTTATATTTCTAACCTTACTCATATCCAAGACCTTTTCGTTGGTATTAGACTTCAAATTTATGGGTAATACACTTTTCCCCCAAACATGGTTGAACTTGGTTTTTGGAGGGGGTGTTAGCCTTGGATTTTCGGACAAATTGATCCTGACTCGACGAGCCCCATTTAAATGAGTATTACCCTTATATTTCTAACCTTATTCATATCCAAGACCTTTTCGTTGGTATTAGACTTCGAACTTATGGGTAATACACTTTGCCCCCAAACATGGTTGAACTTTGTTTTTGGAGGGGGTGTTAGCCTTGGATTTTCGGACAAATTGATCCTGACTCGACGAGCCCCGTTTAAATGAGTATTAGCCTTATATTTCTAACCTTACTCATATCCAAGACCTTTTCGTTGGTATTAGACTTCAAATTTATGGGTAATACACGTTTCCCCCAAACATGGTTGAACTTGGTTTTTGGAGGGGGTGTTAGCCTTGGATTTTCGGACAAATTGATCCTGACTCGACGAGCCCCATTTTTAAAGAGTATTAGCCTTATATTTCTAACGTTATTTATATCCAAGACCTTTTCGTTGGTGTTAGACTTCAAATTTATGGGTAATACAATTATCCCCCAAACATGGTTGAACTTGGTTTTTGGAGGGGGTGTTAGCCTTGGATTTTTGGACAAATTGATCCTGACTCGACGAGCCCCATTTAAATGAGTATTAGCCTTAAATTTCTAACCTTATTCATATCCAAGACCTTTTCGTTGGTATTAGACTTCAAATTTATGGGTAATACACTTTTCCCCCAAACATGGTTGAACTTGGTTTTTGGAGGGGGTGTTAGCCTTGGATTTTCGGACAAATTGATCCTGACTCGACGAGCCCCATTTAAATGAGTATTAGCCTTAAATTTCTAACCTTATTCATATCCAAGACCTTTTCGTTGGTATTAGACTTCAAATTTATGGGTAATACACTTTGTCCCCAAACATGGTTGAACTTGGTTTTTGGAGGGGGTGTTAGCCTTGGATTTTCGGACAAATTGATCCTGACTCGACGAGCCCCGTTTAAATGAGTATTAGCGTTATATTTCTAACCTTACTCATATCCAAGACCTTTTCGTTGGTATTAGACTTCAAATTTATGGGTAATACACTTTTCCCCCAAACATGGTTGAACTTGGTTTTTGGAGGGGGTGTTAGCCTTGGATTTTCGGACAAATTGATCCTGACTCGACGAGCCCCATTTAAATGAGTATTACCCTTATATTTCTAACCTTATTCATATCCAAGACCTTTTCGTTGGTATTAGACTTCGAACTTATGGGTAATACACTTTGCCCCCAAACATGGTTGAACTTTGTTTTTGGAGGGGGTGTTAGCCTTGGATTTTCGGACAAATTGATCCTGACTCGACGAGCCCCGTTTAAATGAGTATTAGCCTTATATTTCTAACCTTACTCATATCCAAGACCTTTTCGTTGGTATTAGACTTCAAATTTATGGGTAATACACTTTTCCCCCAAACATGGTTGAACTTGGTTTTTGGAGGGGGTGTTAGCCTTGGATTTTCGGACAAATTGATCCTGACTCGACGAGCCCCATTTTTAAAGAGTATTAGCCTTATATTTCTAACGTTATTTATATCCAAGACCTTTTCGTTGGTGTTAGACTTCAAATTTATGGGTAATACAATTATCCCCCAAACATGGTTGAACTTGGTTTTTGGAGGGGGTGTTAGCCTTGGATTTTTGGACAAATTGATCCTGACTCGACGAGCCCCATTTAAATGAGTATTAGCCTTAAATTTCTAACCTTATTCATATCCAAGACCTTTTCGTTGGTATTAGACTTCAAATTTATGGGTAATACACTTTGTCCCCAAACATGGTTGAACTTGGTTTTTGGAGGGGGTGTTAGCCTTGGATTTTCGGACAAATTGATCCTGACTCGACGAGCCCCGTTTAAATGAGTATTAGCGTTATATTTCTAACCTTACTCATATCCAAGACCTTTTCGTTGGTATTAGACTTCAAATTTATGGGTAATACACTTTTCCCCCAAACATGGTTGAACTTGGTTTTTGGAGGGGGTGTTAGCCTTGGATTTTCGGACAAATTGATCCTGACTCGACGAGCCCCATTTAAATGAGTATTACCCTTATATTTCTAATCATTTTCATATCCAAGACCTTTTCGTTGGTATTAGACTTCAAATTTATGGGTAATACACTTTTCCCCCAAACATGGTTGAACTTGGTTTTTGGAGGGGGTGTTAGCCTTGCATTTTCGGACAAATTGATCCTGACTCGACGAGCCCCATTTTTAAAGAGTATTGGCCTTATATTTCTAACCTTATTTATATCCAAGACCTTTTCGTTATTGTTAGACTTCAAATTTATGGGTAATACAATTTTCCCCCAAACATGGTTGAACTTGGTTTTTGGAGGGGGTGTTAGCCTTGGATTTTTGGACAAATTGATCCTGACTCGACGAGCCCCATTTAAATGAGTATTAGCCTTAAATTTCTAACCTTATTCATATCCAAGACCTTTTCGTTGGTATTAGACTTCAAATTTATGCGTAATACACTTTGTCCCCAAACATGGTTGAACTTGGTTTTTGGAGGGGGTGTTAGCCTTGGATTTTCGGACAAATTGATCCTGACTCGACGAGCCCCGTTTAAATGAGTATTAGCGTTATATTTCTAAGCTTACTCATATCCAAGAGCTTTTCGTTGGTATTAGACTTCAAATTTATGGGTAATACACTTTTCCCCCAAACATGGTTGAACTTGGTTTTTGGAGGGGGTGTTAGCCTTGGATTTTCGGACAAATTGATCCTGACTCGACGAGCCCCATTTAAATGAGTATTACCCTTATATTTCTAACCTTATTCATATCCAAGACCTTTTTGTTGGTATTAGACTTCGAACTTATGGTTAATACACTTTGCCCCCAAACATGGTTGAACTTTGTTTTTGGAGGGGGTGTTAGCCTTGGATTTTCGGACAAATTGATCCTGACTCGACGAGCCCCGTTTAAATGAGTATTAGCCTTATACTTCTAACCTTACTCATATCCAAGACCTTTTCGTTGGTATTAGACTTCAAATTTATGGGTAATACACTTTTCCCCCAAACATGGTTAACTTGGTTTTTGGAGGGGGTGTTAGCCTTGGATTTTCGGACAAATTGATCCTGACTCGACGAGCCCCATTTTTAAAGAGTATTAGCCTTATATTTCTAACGTTATTTATATCCAAGACCTTTTCGTTGGTGTTAGACTTCAAATTTATGGGTAATACAATTATCCCCCAAACATGGTTGAACTTGGTTTTTGGAGGGGGTGTTAGCCTTGGATTTTTGGACAAATTGATCCTGACTCGACGAGCCCCATTTAAATGAGTATTAGCCTTAAATTTCTAACCTTATTCATATCCAAGACCTTTTCGTTGGTATTAGACTTCAAATTTATGGGTAATACTCTTTGTCCCCAAACATGGTTGAACTTGGTTTTTGGAGGGGGTGTTAGCCTTGGATTTTCGGACAAATTGATCCTGACTCGACGAGCCCCGTTTAAATGAGTATTAGCGTTATATTTCTAACCTTACTCATATCCAAGACCTTTTCTTTGGTATTAGACTTCAAATTTATGGGTAATACACTTTTCCCCCAAACATGGTTGAACTTGGTTTTTGGAGGGGGTGTTAGCCTTGGATTTTCAGACAAATTGATCCTGACTCGACGAGCCCCATTTAAATGAGTATTACCCTTATATTTCTAATCATTTTCATATCCAAGACCTTTTCGTTGGTATTAGACTTCAAATTTATGGGTAATACACTTTTCCCCCAAACATGGTTGAACTTGGTTTTTGGAGGGGGTGTTAGCCTTGCATTTTCGGACAAATTGATCCTGACTCGACGAGCCCCATTTTTAAAGAGTATTGGCCTTATATTTCTAACCTTATTTATATCCAAGACCTTTCGTTATTGTTAGACTTCAAATTTATGGGTAATACAATTTTCCCCCAAACATGGTTGAACTTGGTTTTTGGAGGGGGTGTTAGCCTTGGATTTTTGGACAAATTGATCCTGACTCGACGAGCCCCATTTAAATGAGTATTAGCCTTAAATTTCTAACCTTATTCATATCCAAGACCTTTTCGTTGGTATTAGACTTCAAATTTATGGGTAATACACTTTGTCCCCAAACATGGTTGAACTTGGTTTTTGGAGGGGGTGTTAGCCTTGGATTTTCGGACAAATTGATCCTGACTCGACGAGCCCCGTTTAAATGAGTATTAGCGTTATATTTCTAACCTTACTCATATCCAAGACCTTTTCGTTGGTATTAGACTTCAAATTTATGGGTAATACACTTTTCCCCCAAACATGGTTGAACTTGGTTTTTGGAGGGGGTGTTAGCCTTGGATTTTCGGACAAATTGATCCTGACTCGACGAGCCCCATTTAAATGAGTATTACCCTTATATTTCTAACCTTATTCATATCCAAGACCTTTTTGTTGGTATTAGACTTCGAACTTATGGTTAATACACTTTGCCCCCAAACATGGTTGAACTTTGTTTTTGGAGGGGGTGTTAGCCTTGGATTTTCGGACAAATTGATCCTGACTCGACGAGCCCCGTTTAAATGAGTATTAGCCTTATACTTCTAACCTTACTCATATCCAAGACCTTTTCGTTGGTATTAGACTTCAAATTTATGGGTAATACACTTTTCCCCCAAACATGGTTGAACTTGGTTTTTGGAGGGGGTGTTAGCCTTGGATTTTCGGACAAATTGATCCTGACTCGACGAGCCCCATTTTTAAAGAGTATTAGCCTTATATTTCTAACGTTATTTATATCCAAGACCTTTTCGTTGGTGTTAGACTTCAAATTTATAGGTAATACAATTATCCCCCAAACATGGTTGAACTTGGTTTTTGGAGGGGGTGTTAGCCTTGGATTTTTGGACAAATTGATCCTGACTCGACGAGCCCCATTTAAATGAGTATTAGCCTTAAATTTCTAACCTTATTCATATCCAAGACCTTTTCGTTGGTATTAGACTTCAAATTTATGGGTAATACACTTTGTCCCCAAACATGGTTGAACTTGGTTTTTGGAGGGGGTGTTAGCCTTGGATTTTCGGACAAATTGATCCTGACTCGACGAGCCCCATTTAAATGAGTATTACCCTTATATTTCTAACCTTATTCATATCCAAGACCTTTTTGTTGGTATTAGACTTCGAACTTATGGTTAATACACTTTGCCCCCAAACATGGTTGAACTTTGTTTTTGGAGGGGGTGTTAGCCTTGGATTTTCGGACAAATTGATGCTGACTCGACGAGCCCCGTTTAAATGAGTATTAGCCTTATACTTCTAACCTTACTCATATCCAAGACCTTTTCGTTGGTATTAGACTTCAAATTTATGGGTAATACACTTTTCCCCCAAACATGGTTGAACTTGGTTTTTGGAGGGGGTGTTAGCCTTGGATTTTCGGACAAATTGATCCTGACTCGACGAGCCCCATTTTTAAAGAGTATTAGCCTTATATTTCTAACGTTATTTATATCCAAGACCTTTTCGTTGGTGTTAGACTTCAAATTTATGGGTAATACAATTATCCCCCAAACATGGTTGAACTTGGTTTTTGGAGGGGGTGTTAGCCTTGGATTTTTGGACAAATTGATCCTGACTCGACGAGCCCCATTTAAATGAGTATTAGCCTTAAATTTCTAACCTTATTCATATCCAAGACCTTTTCGTTGGTATTAGACTTCAAATTTATGGGTAATACACTTTGTCCCCAAACATGGTTGAACTTGGTTTTTGGAGGGGGTGTTAGCCTTGGATTTTCGGACAAATTGATCCTGACTCGACGAGCCCCGTTTAAATGAGTATTAGCGTTATATTTCTAACCTTACTCATATCCAAGACCTTTTCGTTGGTATTAGACTTCAAATTTATGGGTAATACACTTTTCCCCCAAACATGGTTGAACTTGGTTTTTGGAGGGGGTGTTAGCCTTGGATTTTCGGACAAATTGATCCTGACTCGACGAGCCCCATTTAAATGAGTATTACCCTTATATTTCTAATCATTTTCATATCCAAGACCTTTTCGTTGGTATTAGACTTCAAATTTATGGGTAATACACTTTTCCCCCAAACATGGTTGAACTTGGTTTTTGGAGGGGGTGTTAGCCTTGCATTTTCGGACAAATTGATCCTGACTCGACGAGCCCCATTTTTAAAGAGTATTGGCCTTATATTTCTAACCTTATTTATATCCAAGACCTTTTCGTTATTGTTAGACTTCAAATTTACGGGTAATACAATTTTCCCCCAAACATGGTTGAACTTGGTTTTTGGAGGGGGTGTTAGCCTTGGATTTTTGGACAAATTAATCCTGACTCGACGAGCCCCATTTAAATGAGTATTAGCCTTAAATTTCTAACCTTATTCATATCCAAGACCTTTTCGTTGGTATTACACTTCAAATTTATGGGTAATACACTTTGTCCCCAAACATGGTTGAACTTGGTTTTTGGAGGGGGTGTTAGCCTTGGATTTTCGGACAAATTGATCCTGACTCGACGAGCCCCGTTTAAATGAGTATTAGCGTTATATTTCTAACCTTACTCATATCCAAGACCTTTTCGTTGGTATTAGACTTCAAATTTATGGGTAATACACTTTTCCCCCAAACATGGTTGAACTTGGTTTTTGGAGGGGGTGTTAGCCTTGGATTTTCGGACAAATTGATCCTGACTCGACGAGCCCCATTTAAATGAGTATTACCCTTATATTTCTAACCTTATTCATATCCAAGACCTTTTTGTTGGTATTAGACTTCGAACTTATGGTTAATACACTTTGCCCCCAAACATGGTTGAACTTTGTTTTTGGAGGGGGTGTTAGCCTTGGATTTTTGGACAAATTGATCCTGACTCGACGAGCCCCGTTTAAATGAGTATTAGCCTTATACTTCTAACCTTACTCATATCCAAGACCTTTTCGTTGGTATTAGACTTCAAATTTATGGGTAATACACTTTTCCCCCAAACATGGTTGAACTTGGTTTTTGGAGGGGGTGTTAGCCTTGCATTTTCGGACAAATTGATCCTGACTCGACGAGCCCCATTTTTAAAGAGTATTAGCCTTATATTTCTAACGTTATTTATATCCAAGACCTTTTCGTTGGTGTTAGACTTCAAATTTATGGGTAATACAATTATCCCCCAAACATGGTTGAACTTGGTTTTTGGAGGGGGTGTTAGCCTTGGATTTTTGGACAAATTGATCCTGACTCGACGAGCCCCATTTAAATGAGTATTAGCCTTAAATTTCTAACCTTATTCATATCCAAGACCTTTTCGTTGGTATTAGACTTCAAATTTATGGGTAATACACTTTGTCCCCAAACATGGTTGAACTTGGATTTTGGAGGGGGTGTTAGCCTTGGATTTTCGGACAAATTGATCCTGACTCGACGAGCCCCGTTTAAATGAGTATTAGCGTTATATTTCTAACCTTACTCATATCCAAGACCTTTTCGTTGGTATTAGACTACAAATTTATGGGTAATACACTTTTCCCCCAAACATGGTTGAACTTGGTTTTTGGAGGGGTTGTTAGCCTTGGATTTTCGGACAAATTGATCCTGACTCAACGAGCCCCATTTAAATGAGTATTACCCTTATATTTCTAATCATTTTCATATCCAAGACCTTTTCGTTGGTATTAGACTTCAAATTTATGGGTAATACACTTTTCCCCCAAACATGGTTGAACTTGGTTTTTGGAGGGGGTGTTAGCCTTGCATTTTCGGACAAATTGATCCTGACTCGACGAGCCCCATTTTTAAAGAGTATTGGCCTTATATTTCTAACCTTATTTATATCCAAGACCTTTTCGTTATTGTTAGACTTCAAATTTATGGGTAATACAATTTTCCCCCAAACATGGTTGAACTTGGTTTTTGGAGGGGGTGTTAGCCTTGGATTTTTGGACAAATTGATCCTGACTCGACGAGCCCCATTTAAATGAGTATTAGCCTTATATTTCTAACCTTATTCATATCCAAGACCTTTTCGTTGGTATTAGACTTCAAATTTATGGGTAATACACTTTTCCCCCAAACATTGTTGAACTTGGTTTTTGGAGGGGGTGTTAGCCTTAGATTTTTGGACAAATTGATCCTGACTCGACGAGCCCCATTTAAATGTGTATTAGCCTTATATTTCTAACCTTATTCATATCCAAGACCTTTCGTTTGTATTAGACTTCAAATTTAAGGGTAATACACTTTTCCCCCAAACATGGTTGAACTTGGTTTTTGGAGGGGGTGTTAGCCTTGGATTTTCGGACAAATTGATCCTGACTCGACAAGCCCCATTTTTAAATGAGTATTAACCTTATATTTCTAACCTTTTTCATATCCAAGACCTTTTGGTTGGTATTAGACTTCAAATTTATAGGTAATACACTTTTCCCCCAAACATGGTTGAACTTCGTTTTTGGATGGGGTGTTAGCCTTGGATTTTCGGACAAATTGATCCTGACTCGACGAGCCCCATTTAAATGAGTATTAGCCTTATATTTCTAACCTTATTCATATCCAAGACCTTTTCGTTGGTATTAGACTTCAAATTTAAGGGTAATACACTTTTCCCCCAAACATGGTTGAACTTGGTTTTTGGAGGGGGTGTTAGCCTTGGATTTTCGGACAAATTGATCCTGACTCGACGAGCCCCATTTAAATGAGTATTAGCCTTATATTTCTAACCTTATTCATACCCAAGCATTTTTTACTTGGTATTAGACTTATGGGTAATACACTTTTCCCCAAACATGGTTGAACTTGGTTTTTGGAGGGGGTGTTAGCCTTGGATTTTCGGACAAATTGATACTGACTCGACAAGCCCCATTTTTAAATGAGTATTAGCCTTATATTTCTAACCTTATTCATATCCAAGACCTTTTCGTTGGTATTAGACTTCAAATTTATGGGTAATACACTTTTCCCCCAAATATTGTTGAACTTGGTTTTTGGAGGGGGTGTTAGCCTTGGATTTTTGGACAAATTGATCCTGACTCGACGAGCCCCATTTAAATGAGTATTAGCCTTATATTTCTAACCTTATTCATATCGAAGACCTTTTCGTTGGTATTAGACTTCAAATTTATGGGTAATACACTTTTCCCCCAAACATTGTTGAACTTGGTTTTTGGAGGGGGTGTTAGCCTTGGATTTTCGGACAAATTGATCCTGACTCGACGAGCCCCATTTAAATGAGTATTAGCCTTATATTTATAACCTTATTCATATCCAAGACCTTTTCGTTGGTATTAGACTTCAAATTTATCGGTAATACACTTTTCCCCCAAACATGGTTGAACTTGGTTTTTGGAGGGGGTGTTAGCCTTGGATTTTTGGACAAATTGATCCTGACTCGACGAGCCCCATTTAAATGAGAATTAGCCTTATATTTCTAACCTTTTTCATATCCAAAACCTTTTGGTTGGTATTAGACTTCAAATTTATGGGTAATACACTTTTCCCCAAACATGGTTGAACTTGGTTTTTGGAGGGGGTGTTAGCCTTGGATTTTCGGACAAATTGATCCTGACTCGACGAGCCCCATTTTTAAATGAGTGTTTGCCTTATATTTCTAACCTTTTTCATATCCAAGACCTTTTGGTTGGTATTAGACTTCAAATTTATGGGTAATACACTTTTCCCCCAAACATGGTTGAACTTGGTTTTTGGAGGGGGTGTTAGCCTTGGATTTTCGGACAAATTAATCCTTACTCGACGAGCCCCATTTAAATGAGTATTAGCCTTATATTTCTAACCTTTTTCATATCCAAAACCTTTTGGTTGGTATTAGACTTCAAATTTATGGGTAATACACTTTTCCCCAAACATGGTTGAACTTGGTTTTTGGAGGGGGTGTTAGCCTTGGATTTTCGGACAAATTGATCCTGACTCGACGAACCCCATTTTTAAATGAGTGTTAGCCTTATATTTCTAACCTTTTTCATATCCAAGACCTTTTGGTTGGTATTAGACTTCAAATTTATGGTAATACACTTTTCCCCCAAACATGGTCGAACTTGGTTTTTGGAGGGGGTGTTAGCCTTTGATTTTCGGACAAATTGATCCTCACTCGACGAGACCCATTTAAATGAGTATTAGTCTTATATTTCTAACGTTATTCATATCCAAGACCTTTTCGTTTGTATTAGACTTCAAAATTATGGGTAATACACTTTTCCACCAAACATGGTTGAACTTGGTTTTTGGAGGGGGTGTTAGCCTTGGATTTTCGGACAAATTGATCCTGCCTCGACGAGCCCCATTTTTAAATGAGTATTAGACTTATATTTCTAACATTTTTCATATCCAAGACCTTTTGGTTGGTATTAGACTTCAAATTTATGGGTAATACACTTTTCCCCCAAACATGGTTGAACTTGGTTTTTGGAGGGGGTGTTAGCCTTGGATTTTTGGACAAATTGATCCTGACTCGACGAGCCCCATTTAAATGAGTATTAGCCTTATATTTCTAACCTTATTCATATCCAAGACCTTTTCATTGGTATTAGACTTCAAATTTATGGGTAATACACTTTTCCCCCAAACATGGTTGAACTTGGTTTTTGGAGGGGGTGTTAGCCTTGGATTTTCGGACAAATTGATCCTGACTCGACAAGCCCCATTTAAATAAGTATTAGCCTTATATTTCTAACCTTTTTCATATCCAAGACCTTTTGGTTGGTATTAGACTTCAAATTTATGGGTAATACACTTTTCCCCCAAACATGGTTGAACTTGGTTTTTGGAGGGGGTGTTAGCCTTGGATTTTCGGACAAATTGATCCTGACTCGACGAGCCCCATTTAAATGAGTATTAGCCTTATATTTCTAATCATTTTCTTATCCAAGACCTTTTCGTTGGTATTAGACTTCAAATTTATAGGTAATACACTTTTCCCCCAAACATGGTTGAACTTGGTTTTTGGAGGGGGTGTTAGCCTTGGATTTTCGGACAAATTGATCCTGACTCGACGAGCCCCATTTAAATGAGTATTAGACTTATATTTCTAACCCTTTTCATATCCAAGACCTTTTGGTTGGTATTAGACTTCAAATTTATGGGTAATACACTTTTCCCCAAACATGGTTGAACTTGGTTTTTGGAGGGGGTGTTAGCCTTGGATTTTCGGACAAATTGATCCTGACTCGACGAACCCCATTTTTAAATGAGTGTTAGCCTTATATTTCTAACCTTTTTCATATCCAAGACCTTTTGGTTGGTATTAGACTTCAAATTTATGGTAATACACTTTTCCCCCAAACATGGTCGAACTTGGTTTTTGGAGGGGGTGTTAGCCTTTGATTTTCGGACAAATTGATCCTCACTCGACGAGACCCATTTAAATGAGTATTAGTCTTATATTTCTAACGTTATTCATATCCAAGACCTTTTCGTTTGTATTAGACTTCAAAATTATGGGTAATACACTTTTCCACCAAACATGGTTGAACTTGGTTTTTGGAGGGGGTGTTAGCCTTGGATTTTCGGACAAATTGATCCTGCCTCGACGAGCCCCATTTTTAAATGAGTATTAGACTTATATTTCTAACATTTTTCATATCCAAGACCTTTTGGTTGGTATTAGACTTCAAATTTATGGGTAATACACTTTTCCCCCAAACATGGTTGAACTTGGTTTTTGGAGGGGGTGTTAGCCTTGGATTTTTGGACAAATTGATCCTGACTCGACGAGCCCCATTTAAATGAGTATTAGCCTTATATTTCTAACCTTATTCATATCCAAGACCTTTTCATTGGTATTAGACTTCAAATTTATGGGTAATACACTTTTCCCCCAAACATGGTTGAACTTGGTTTTTGGAGGGGGTGTTAGCCTTGGATTTTCGGACAAATTGATCCTGACTCGACAAGCCCCATTTAAATAAGTATTAGCCTTATATTTCTAACCTTTTTCATATCCAAGACCTTTTGGTTGGTATTAGACTTCAAATTTATGGGTAATACACTTTTCCCCCAAACATGGTTGAACTTGGTTTTTGGAGGGGGTGTTAGCCTTGGATTTTCGGACAAATTGATCCTGACTCGACGAGCCCCATTTAAATGAGTATTAGCCTTATATTTCTAATCATTTTCTTATCCAAGACCTTTTCGTTGGTATTAGACTTCAAATTTATAGGTAATACACTTTTCCCCCAAACATGGTTGAACTTGGTTTTTGGAGGGGGTGTTAGCCTTGGATTTTCGGACAAATTGATCCTGACTCGACGAGCCCCATTTAAATGAGTATTAGACTTATATTTCTAACCCTTTTCATATCCAAGACCTTTTGGTTGGTATTAGACTTCAAATTTATGGGTAATACACTTTTCCCCAAACATGGTTGAACTTGGTTTTTTGAGGGGGTGTTAGCCTTGGATTTTCGGACAAATTGATCCTGACTCGACAAGCTCCATTTTTAAATGAGTATTAGCCATATATTTCTAATCATTTTCTTATCCAAGACCTTTTCGTTGGTATTATACTTCAAATTTATGGGTAATACACCTTTCCCCCAAACATGGTTGAACTTGGTTTTTGGAGGGGATGTTAGCCTTGGATTTTCGGACAAATTGATCCTTACTCGACAAGCCCCATTTTTAAATGAGTATTAGCCTTATATTTCTAAGCTTTTTCATATCCAAGACCTTTTGGTTGCTATTAGACTTCAAATTTATGGGTAATACACTTTTCCCCCAAACATGGTTGAACTTGGTTTTTGGAGGGGGTGTTAGCCTTGGATTTTCGGACAAATTGATCCTGACTCGACGAGCCCCATTTAAATGTGTATTAGCCTTATATTTCTAACCTTATTCATATCCAAGACCTTTTCGTTGGTATTAGACTTCAAATTTATGGGTAATACACTTTTCCACCAAACATGGTTGAACTTGGTTTTTGGAGGGGGTGTTAGCCTTGGATTTTCAGACAAATTGATCCTGACTCGACGAGCCCCATTTAAATGAGTATTAGCCTTATATTTCTAATCATTTTCTTATCCAAGACCTTTTCGTTGGTATTAGACTTCAAATTTATGGGTAATACACTTTTTCCCCCAAACATGGTTGAACTTGGTTTTTGGAGGGGGTGTTAGCCTTGGATTTTCGGACAAATTGATCCTGACTCGACGAGCCCCATTTAAATGAGTATTAGCCTTATATTTATAACCTTATTCATATCCAAGACCTTTTCGTTGGTATTAGACTTCAAATTTTTAGGTAATACACTTTTCCCCCAAACATGGTTGAACTTGGTTTTTGGAGGGGGTGTTAGCCTTGGATTTTTGGACAAATTGATCCTGACTCGACGAGCCCCATTTAAATGAGAATTAGCCTTATATTTCTAACCTTTTTCATATCCAAAACCTTTTGGTTGGTATTAGACTTCAAATTTATGGGTAATACACTTTTCCCCAAACATGGTTGAACTTGGTTTTTGGAGGGGGTGTTAGCCTTGGATTTTCGGACAAATTGATCCTGACTCGACGAGCCCCATTTTTAAATGAGTGTTAGCCTTATATTTCTAACCTTTTTCATATCCAAGACCTTTTGGTTGGTATTAGACTTCAAATTTATGGGTAATACACTTTTCCCCCAAACATGGTTGAACTTGGTTTTTGGAGGGGGTGTTAGCCTTGGATTTTCGGACAAATTAATCCTTACTCGACGAGCCCCATTTAAATGAGTATTAGCCTTATATTTCTAACCTTTTTCATATCCAAAACCTTTTGGTTGGTATTAGACTTCAAATTTATGGGTAATACACTTTTCCCCAAACATGGTTGAACTTGGTTTTTGGAGGGGGTGTTAGCCTTGGATTTTCGGACAAATTGATCCTGACTCGACGAACCCCATTTTTAAATGAGTGTTAGCCTTATATTTCTAACCTTTTTCATATCCAAGACCTTTTGGTTGGTATTAGACTTCAAATTTATGGTAATACACTTTTCCCCCAAACATGGTCGAACTTGGTTTTTGGAGGGGGTGTTAGCCTTTGATTTTCGGACAAATTGATCCTCACTCGACGAGACCCATTTAAATGAGTATTAGTCTTATATTTCTAACGTTATTCATATCCAAGACCTTTTCGTTTGTATTAGACTTCAAAATTATGGGTAATACACTTTTCCACCAAACATGGTTGAACTTGGTTTTTGGAGGGGGTGTTAGCCTTGGATTTTCGGACAAATTGATCCTGCCTCGACGAGCCCCATTTTTAAATGAGTATTAGACTTATATTTCTAACATTTTTCATATCCAAGACCTTTTGGTTGGTATTAGACTTCAAATTTATGGGTAATACACTTTTCCCCCAAACATGGTTGAACTTGGTTTTTGGAGGGGGTGTTAGCCTTGGATTTTTGGACAAATTGATCCTGACTCGACGAGCCCCATTTAAATGAGTATTAGCCTTATATTTCTAACCTTATTCATATCCAAGACCTTTTCATTGGTATTAGACTTCAAATTTATGGGTAATACACTTTTCCCCCAAACATGGTTGAACTTGGTTTTTGGAGGGGGTGTTAGCCTTGGATTTTCGGACAAATTGATCCTGACTCGACAAGCCCCATTTAAATAAGTATTAGCCTTATATTTCTAACCTTTTTCATATCCAAGACCTTTTGGTTGGTATTAGACTTCAAATTTATGGGTAATACACTTTTCCCCCAAACATGGTTGAACTTGGTTTTTGGAGGGGGTGTTAGCCTTGGATTTTCGGACAAATTGATCCTGACTCGACAAGCCCCATTTAAATGAGTATTAGCCTTATATTTCTAACCTTGTTCATATCCAAGCATTTTTTACTTGGTATTAGACTTCAAATTTATGGGTAATACACTTTTCCCCCAAACATGGTTGAACTTGGTTTTTGGAGGGGGTGTTAGCCTTGGATTTTCGGACAAATTGATCCTGACTCGACAAGCCCCATTTTTAAATGAGTATTAGCCTTATATTTCTAACCTTTTTCATATCCAAGACCTTTTGGTTGGTATTAGACTTCAAATTTATGGGTAATACACTTTTCCCCAAACATGGTTGAACTTGGTTTTTTGAGGGGGTGTTAGCCTTGGATTTTCGGACAAATTGATCCTGACTCGACAAGCCCCATTTTTAAATGAGTATTAGCCATATATTTCTAATCATTTTCTTATCCAAGACCTTTTCGTTGGTATTATACTTCAAATTTATGGGTAATACACCTTTCCCCCAAACATGGTTGAACTTGGTTTTTGGAGGGGATGTTAGCCTTGGATTTTCGGACAAATTGATCCTGACTCGACAAGCCCCATTTTTAAATGAGTATTAGCCTTATATTTCTAATCTTTTTCATATCCAAGACCTTTTGGTTGATATTAGACTTCAAATTTATGGGTAATACACTTTTCCCCCAAACATGGTTGAACTTGGTTTTTGGAGGGGGTGTTAGCCTTGGATTTTCGGACAAATTGATCCTGACTCGACGAGCCCCATTTAAATGTGTATTAGCCTTATATTTCTAACCTTATTCATATCCAAGACCTTTTCGTTGGTATTAGACTTCAAATTTATGGGTAATACACTTTTCCACCAAACATGGTTGAACTTGGTTTTTGGAGGGGGTGTTAGCGTTGGATTTTCGGACAAATTGATCCTGACTCGACGAGCCCCATTTAAATGAGTATTAGTCTTATATTTCTAATCATTTTCATATTCAAGACCTTTTGGTTGGTATTAGACTTCAAATTTATGGGTAATACACTTTTCCCCCAAACATGGTTGAACTTGGTTTTTGGAGGGGGTGTTAGCCTTGGATTTTCGGACAAATTGATCCTGACTCGACTAGCCCCATTTAAATGAGTATTAGCCTTATAATTCTAATCATTTTCATATCCAAGACCTTTTCGTTGGTATTAGACTTCAAATTTATGGGTAATACACTTTTCCCCCAAACATGGTAGAACTTGGTTTTTGGAGGGGGTGTTAGCCTTGGATTTTCGGACAAATTGATCCTCCCTCGACGAGTCCCATTTTTAAATGAGTATTAGCCTTATATTTCTAACCTTTTTCATATCCAAGACCTTTTGGTTGGTATTAGACTTCAAATTTATGGGTAATACACTTTTCCCCCAAACATGGTTGAACTTGGTTTTTGGAGGGGGTGTTAGCCTTGGATTTTCGAACAAATTGATCCTGACTTGACGAGCCCCCTTTAAATGAGTATTAGCCTTATATTTCTAATCATTTTCTTATCCAAGACCTTTTCGTTGGTATTAGACTTCAAATTTATGGGTAATACACTTTTCCCCCAAACATGGTTGAACTTGGTTTTTGTAAGGGGCGTTAGCCTTGGATTTTCGGACAAATTGATCCTGACTCGACGAGCCCCATTTAAATGAGTATTAGCATTATATTTCTAACCTTTTTCATATCCAAGACCTTTTGGTTGGTATTAGACTTGAAATTTATGGGTAATACACTTTTCCCCAAA
Organism: Salix purpurea; assembly: GCA_027405865.1. Taxonomy (NCBI): domain Eukaryota; kingdom Viridiplantae; phylum Streptophyta; class Magnoliopsida; order Malpighiales; family Salicaceae; genus Salix; species Salix purpurea. The sequence goes on along the minus strand of JAOWLH010000106.1, from coordinate 26 downwards.
CATGGTTGAACTTGGTTTTTTGAGGG